>VDFB02047230.1:478837876-478850295 GCA_007258455.2 Sequoia sempervirens
CTCATGATAGGTGAGATGCAATGATAGGATGATGATAATTGACCTCATGATAGGCGATGATAAATTATAGGTTGATTGATTAAATGACCTCATGATAGGTGAGGTTGAGTTGGTTGATGAACCTCATGATAGGTGAGGTTAAAATTGATTGATGAACCTCATGATAGGCGAGGTTGAATGATAGATTGATGCTCATGAAATTTGATCAAAGTCTCACCAGAGCTGATTAGATTGATAGGATGATTGATTTTGATTAATTGATTGACTGATTTGCGATTTTGTGATGATAGGAGCCATTGATGAGTCTACAGATTAGAGAGCGGTTACCGAGGACATGGGATTTGATTCGACACCTGATGCCACCTGAGGTAGCCGTCATTGCACAATGCAGTTTTTCCTCTCTCATAGATATACCCCATATTAGGGTTAACAGGGGTTTACTTACAACTTTAGCGGAGAGGTGGCATAGTGAGCATAACACCTTCCATTTGCCCACTGGTGAGATCATAGTTGCTCTGGAGGATGTATACCAGATTTTGCGGATACCTATGGTTGGAGAGCTTGTACTATATGATTCTCGGGAGTAGGGCAGGATTGATGCACTGTGCAGGGTGTTTGAGGATGATACCATATGCGGCTATGAGATTCCTTGGAGGGACATGGTTGATGTGTATGATGCATTTCCTTCTATGTTAGCTAGATTTATTGGAGGGTTCCTTTGTCTTGATCGTAGGTCAAAGGGACTATTAGTTGGATGGGGCGGATCCTAGAGATCATGATTGCTCATGGCACTTGATATGCATGGGGTTGTTGTATGCTCACACACTTGTACCATGATTTGCATCAGATCATTTATTTTGGAGGGGCAAGTTTATCAGCATAGGTTACATTGCTTCAAGTTTGGGCCTGGGAGCACATATCAATTGCACGGTCAATGGGAGACAAACAACAACCAACCATTAGGCCATATGTACATATTTATGCTGGTTGACTTACTCAGCCTATGCTAGGAAAACTCAAGTACTAGAAGACCATGGATGATCTTGAGTTTGTAGTATGGAGGCCCTATTTTGATTATGAGCAGTGTCATGAGGATGACATGGAGATGCCATTTTTGTGTTAGTCAATTTATCTGATTGGCCGGACTTCTTTTATCATTAAGAGATTTTTGTTGTTGTAGGTATTGAGGGAGTACAATAGGGTTTAGGGCATGCCCTAGGGAGTGGCCCATTATGCATAGTGACGATAGGATGCTATAGAGTGGGGATCAGTTTTGTCCTATGATGCAATAGTTCAACATTTCTAGGGTTTACAGGCTATCCCTTGGGATGTTCATTTAGATATTATCCATGCTATGATATTAGAGGAGTATGCTTAGTACATGTTCATGCGTCTATTCCCATGGATCACCATCCCAGATGAGCCAGTGCCATTGTTAGAGGAGGGGGCAATAGGTCATGGGTGGAGATGGAAGAGAGAGTAGGAAGAGGAGGAGGAGGATAGCAATGATGATGGTGATGGTGATGAGAGTGATGGGGGAGGAGATGAGGGTGGCTGAGGACTAGGGCCAGATGTTGTAGAGATGAGAGTGCCTTGCAAGAGGAGATCATTAGTTGCCCCCTCTTAGCAACGTGTGGAGATCAGATTACCATCGCAACAATAACATACATATAAAATTGCTCTATAGGTACAGGTTCAGACACTGTAGGGTCAGCTTGAGTAGATTTAGGCTCTACTAGCACAAGCCTAGGGGTAGATCATTGTGTTGATAGTAGAGCAAGATGTAGCTAGGCAATAGGTACAATAGGTGTAGGCTCGACTTACCCAGTTTCAGGCCCAGGGACAGGTACATGGATAGATGCAGGGGTAGATTGACACTCTAACTGTGGAGAGGGATGCCTTGAGATAACACGTTAACCAGGTTGAGGGCCTTACTAAGAGACTACAACTAGTTGCAACGGCTGTCAGGCCATCAGATTATTTTAGAGAGGTACGTCGTACTGCATAGGATGCCAAGTTCTATAGAGTTAGGTATCATGATGTGGTTCCTCCCAAGCAATGGGAGAGTTTTGTATAGTCTCGGTTAGGCAGGTCCCAGTCTCAGACCGTTAGCATGGGTGTTACGTAGCCACTTCCTAGAGATTGGAGAGATCCTGGCGTGGGTCTATCTAGTGGGGGAGGCCCTGGTCATGTGATGCCAACACCATCTGGGGGGAGCATGAGATAGCTCTGATTTCTAATTTGTTGATGTATTTTGACCAAGTATACACTGATGTATATGATACGTTGATGGTGTACCTCTTTGATTTCAATTGAGACATTGATGTTGTACCTCTTTGATTTTAGACATTATGATACACTGCCACAATTTGATATTGATGTATGTCTTTATACCTTTGGATATCCTTGTACATTTTGACATTATGATTTTGAGGTTATATGATATACGGTGATGATTATGATCTATGTGTCTATATGATGTTTATATGATGATGAGTATGATGATTATGATGGATGCATTTAATTTCTATGTTCTAATGATGATCATGATGATTGTGATGGATGCATTTAATTTATATTATTTACACTAAATGATGATGATGATATGATATGCTATGGATGCAAATGATGATGCAATTGATATGTTAGGATTATATGATGCTTTATGAATGATGTATGTGATGGATCCTATTATGACAATGAAATGTGATGCAGTTTATGTTTTGGTACTTTTCTCATGCAAATAGATGATGCAATGAGTGGATGAATGTATGATAATGTGATGGTACCTAGTTCTATGTGTTTATGATGTTTATATGATGATGATCATGATGATTATGTTATGTATGCAATGATGATATGATTAATGATTCTATATGCTTTATGGATTTATACAAATTATGTTTTATGCTATGTGAGATGATTTTGATTATGTAGGTGATGTATGATGTTTATACTGATTATGTATGGATGTAATGATGATGAGATGACATTTTGTAAGATGAATTATGATCATGTGATGCAAATGATTATGCTTAACTGAGTTTGCAAGACTTCAAAACCTCTAGGGTCTTAATTTTAAATGAGAGAATCTATCCAACTTCCAAGAGCTTTGGGAAGGTTTCTGTCAGTTAATTTTTTGTTAAGTTAAGCTTCACAAAACCTAACATATTTCCCAACTTTCTTGGAAATTTGAAGAGACTCACTCATTTAAGCTTAGTGGACCACTTTCTTAATGCAACTATATGAAATGATTTTGATTATGTAGATGAGATGTGATGCACATATTTTTGTTTTTTCTGATGCAAATATTAAGATGTTATGCGTGTGTGGATGAATGATGTGATAATGTTTTCGAATGTATGAAAATGATAATGCAACTGATGTGTTTTCTATATGAGAATGATGTGTTTTTGGTAATGCCAAGTGTAATCAATCCATTAGTGTCAGAGATAACATCGTTGTGAAATTGTTGCAGCTTTGGAAACCCTATAGATACAGATGCAAGATAACATGGATGCAATCTAACTTAACCATGCATATCTAATATGTAGATGTTGTCATTCATAATAGCCGATTTGTTGTGCCTTTTATCATCATTCAACCTTTAAAATGTTGAAAGTAAGTACAAATATCGATGGTATATTTAGACCATGATGACCTGAGTACTACTTCCATAATTTTTGAAATTGCAAGTTAACACAAGCATCTAAGTATAATTAAACCGAGATGACCCGAGTATTGCTTGCATAAACAAACAAGAGTTAACCGTTTTGCTATGCAAATTCATAATGTAATTAGTGATACTTTGTAGAGCATGTCCCACAACAATTTGCACGATAATAATGATCAACTCACAAACAATAGACAAAGAAAAATAATACTCCTTCCTAGCTCCTCTAGTGTGATACATCATCGAGGTGCTCCAGAGATATGATAACAAAAATCAAAGTTCAACCATTGAACATTCATGCCACAGTGATAAATCCATGATTCAAAATAACAATTATCCATTTGAAGTGTGCTTTTGGTTTGATTGATTTGGTTGTTTGATATGGATGGTTGATGTGTTCATGTTTGTGTGATTGATGTTCAATGTTGAGTCACACTATGATCATTGTTTTGGGTTGTGTTGTACTACTGCTATTTGTCTGTTGGTTCAAACTCAAAGTTTATTGCCCTAGTGAGTTCAGGATTTTGCTACCAGTCTAGGGTGAGACATGATCATGATGCCAGGATATGTACATGAAGCTTTCCAATGATAGGTAGATGGATGGAAAAAGAAAATGGTCGACATGCTTAAATAGATAGAAAATCTAACCTATCACAAATAGTGCCTGTTGCTAGGTTTTCGTTCAGTTTCTTATTGCACTTTTAGATTTTTTTTTTTATGATTTTTTAGGGATTTTTTCAAGACATTTTAAGATGGAATGAGATGATATGACTGATTGAAGGAACAAAATGCCCCACAATAGAGGTAATGCAACCATGGATAAATGATAGATCAAAATGAAAGATTCACTACAAAACATGTCACACAAGCAACATATATCTTATCAAAATATGATAATGGTTGATTGATTAAAATGCCAGGAATGATGGATTCCATAAGGCATGATGATGATAAGTACTTAGGATCACCACTTCTAAGCATGATAAGATTGATGATTTTGATGATTTATTGACATAAGATATGAGGATTGGATAATGTTTCCATAAGTCCGAATTTAAATATGATTTACATGATAAGACTAGAGGTTGCAAAGGGACATGATGACATGAATTTTGATAAGCTAAGAGATATGGAATGGAAGAAAGTGAGGATAAGGATAATGAATGGGATGATCAAGATCAAATAGGTAAGATACAGACACAAGGCCCAAGTATTTTTCCCCTATTCCTCGTCAAGACCAAGGATGAGAAGAAAGGATGTATCTATGTAAGAACTTATGAAAAGCAACAATAGGATCAAGAGACTAAACATAGCACAAAAGAGAGAGAGACAAGATGAGAGAATATGATGATTGTATGCTCAATATGCATGAATATGTACATGAAGATGGACTTGATTACAAGCATGTACAAGGCTTGCTTATAAAGGCAAGCTAAGACACAATGAAGGGCCATGAATGAGACAAGTGTCCCAATCATGTGTAGGGTAGGTAGAAAGAAATAATAGATAATTCCATGAAAGGTGGATCACCCACCTAAAGTTGAATTATCATGCCAAGAAAGGTGGAGATAAAAAGGTGATAACTAGATCACACCACAAAGAGTGAAATTTCTCCTACACACACTTCCCTAAGTGTCCAGCTCATATCTCTCAATGTATACACAAACCTAGATGCAAGATGGAAATAACTAGGTGTCACAAGTGCAACCTATAATGATATGCATTCCTATAAGCTTTTAAGTAGAGTGTAATAAGTAAATATTTATTTACAATTCAACAATCTAGTAAGAATGATGGAATGTGGATAGGATGAAAGATATGGTACAGAAGATATGGATAAAGTGTATAGGATAAGATATATAACATTCAAGAAGATCCTTAACTTTTTCAAGATCAAAGGTGGAAATGTGGAAGATAATATATGCATGATAGGAAGATGGAAGAAGGACTTAAGCATCAAGTTTCACAACCAAATATCCCTCTAATAAACCATGACAATGGGGATGAGACTCATAAATGTTGGCATATTAATGGTATGATGGAAGAACTAAGGACCTAACGTTAAGCCTGGATTTCAAAACAAATGATGCCAAATGATGTATGCGGGAAGTGCCTGGCCCATTGGATAGATGTAATGCATCATGCCCACATTGGCAATACTACACTTTGAAGTGTGGGTGGAGTGGTGGATGAAAAAATGATCGGGGAAGCCGCGAGAGGCTTTTTAGATGACAAACTCGAGGTGCCTTTGGGACTAGGAAAATTTGGATGCCAATTCCTATATTTTATTGCTTCTATGGATACCTCTTTAGGGAACCAATACTTTGATTTCACCTTGATATTTTCTTTGTGGGCCTTTGTGGCCTCTTTGAGATTTTGTTTTGATTTATGGGCCTTTGTGGCCTTGAATTTTTTTCTTTTTGCTTCTTGATGGTCCTTTTGTGGAATTTTGAAAATTCCTTTGACTGTGACTCCTTGTGGTCTTTGAAAAATTTCTTTTTGCTTTGATGGGCCTTTATGGACTTTTTGATTTTTCCTTTGATTTTGGATGAAATTTTCTTTTATTTTTGCATGCCTCTTCAAGGAGACATGTTGATCCTTTGACACATGTGGATTTTGATATGGAAGCTTTTGAAATTTGGCACCCAAATTTCTTCCAAGAGCAATAGGAGAGATGGATGGAGATGAATGGTATGGAGGTATCATGGATGAGTTGTTGTAGGTAGAATTTTGAAAGGGCATCAAGGATGTGTGCCTTTGTTGTTCTTGGAGGAATAATGACATGAATCTGTGGATAGATGGAAGGTTGATGAACTAGGATGAGGAATCTAGGATATATGGAAGGTTTCCAGGATTAGGATTAGGACTCATGATGGTAGGTTTGATGGAATTAGGACACTCGTGTATAACCAAGGCCATGTTAATATGGGTTTTCTTGAGAAAAATGGGGTTCTAGGATACCTTGTTCATGAAGGCCTAATCCTTTTCCTTTATAGTTCATACTTTGACACATTTGTTTACCAATGGGATATGTATTGTTTGTGAAACAAGATGAAAGTCCATTTTGGGGAGGATATGATATGGATGAAAGGATAGGTGTTGGAAGTAAACTGGAGTGGATGAAGGTGGAGGATCACAATTTCTAGGTGTGTGGTTCATGGATAGCTTGTATAGGTGTGATTGGCTGTTGACATGGGGATGATGGGGTATTTTTATCTTGACTTGGAAAAGGATCACGAGGCGTAGGAGATGGAGTAGCTTGCTCTTCATTAGGTGCAAAATCATCATGAAGTGGTATGAAAGGAATATCTTGATCTTGAGAAGGATGAACATCTTCATGGAATGAAAGGATATCCTTGAATAAAAGCATATCTTGATCTTGATGAGGAAGGGAATCACAAGATTTTGTAGAAAGCATATCTTGATCATTAGGTGGTAGGACATCATTAGATAGGCTGGAAGAACTATCATGCTCTTGGGATGCAATGGAATCATGAGATGGTATGGAATCATTAGATGGGGTAGAAGGAAGACTTGGAAGGATGCTTTTATCTTGAGATGGAAGGGAATCCTTGTGGATGAAAAGTGAAAGGAGGGGATCATTATATAATTCTTGAGAGATGGGGCCTTGGTCAAAGATTGGAAGAACTTGTGGAATTTTGGTATCATTGGATGAAGTGGAAAGAATGTTTTGATCTTGAGGTGTAGAGGAGTCTATGACAACATGGCTTAGACTGCGAGATTGACATGAATCATTGGATATAGAAGATATGATAGAAGAAGGTGGTTGGATGGCATTGTTAACTTGAGTGAAAGAATCCTAAGATTTATTTTGACTTATGGGAGATGAAGATAGATGCATGACATGGTAAGATTGTTCAATATCATTTGTATTTGAGGACTGAGATTTGGGCTTCTTATTTAATTTTTTCAAAAATTCAAAGATATTGAACTTGGATGATGTAGTTGTTGGTGGAGAAGGTGTCATGTCTAGATTTCTATTAAAGGAATAAGAACAAATGTTTGGCAGCCAATATCTCTCTGTGGTTGTTTCCCTTTGCATATCCTAGATTTGTTGTTGAAGGTTTTTCATTTGATGAGCTAAAGCATTCAATTGATCCTCATCTGTTTTAGATTGATGAAATATGTGAAAATAATTTCCTTCAACTTTAGCCATGATGGTTTGATTTTCTGGTTCAACAAAAAAACATATGGTGAATTTAACTCTCTGGTTTTGCATTTAATGGATGGGCTAAAATATTGCACAGATGCGTTGGAAGTCAGTCTAGATGCACTATAGAATGGATTGAATGTGCCACAAAAAGGATTGAACGCATTGCAGGATTGGTTGGATGCATTACAGAATAGCTTGAATGAACTACAAGATTGGTTGGATGTGCTACAAAATAGATTGAATGCACTAAATTATTGGGTGGATGCGGTGGTAGATATAGTGGATGCGTTATATAATAACTTGAATGTGCTGCAGTAATGGGTGAATGCACTACATAATGCAATGGATGCACTAGAAGATATAGTGGATGCATTATAACAGCATATGGATGCACCAAAGAATGGTGTAAATGCACCAGAACAAGCAGTGGATGCACTGAATTAGGAAAATGTCACAGTTTCTTGCAAGTTTGTTTGATTTTTTCAATTTTCCAGTTAGAGAATTGGTTGTTTCAAAGGATGTTTTTGAATCAAGTTTTTCACTTCCAGTGTGTGATGTTTTGTTTGAAATTTTTTCAAAAACACATTGGTAAAACACATCAAACATGTACAATCCTATGGTTGTGTAGGACAATATTTGTTGGATTCCCACTTGGATTTTATTCCAGCTGTGCCTACTTTTAGTGGATGATTAGAAGCTTGAACCCACTGGATCCCCTCCATGATACTCACTTCTTGAGGCATCGAAGCTTTAGTACCCATGAATCTCCCATGACATACTTCTCATCTCTATTAAAAGCCGCAAAAATGTGGAATGAATTCAAAGGTTAGACCTTTTGCGCCAGTAAATAGAATAGGATTTTGTATTTCTATAACAAAGGGTTCTAGTATAGGCATTATGTTTTTGGGGGATCATCCATTAGACAAGAGACCATTAACGCCCTTCTTGTTAGAACAATCCTCGTGATACTTTAACTTTCCTCAAGTACCCACACTTATATACCGGTTGGAAGTTGCTTGGATTTAGTGTGTTATCGGTTGGGTCATTCCCTTGGGTGATTACTTTTTCCCACAAGGTAGACCCTCTATGGATAAAACAAAATAAAAGTGAATGGGTTTGGCTTTTTGGTCACCTAGTTAAGGGGAGAGCAAATGCCTACCATTCATCAAGCATAAAAGACATGGTGCTCTTTAACCTTCTAATTAAGCTAGATTCCTATCTTAATCAAAATAAAGAATTAAATAACTCCAACCCCTGCATAAATCATTAGTAGTTTGATAAGATTGTCTTTGATCAGCGTATAAAAGTACCTGCAAGCAGAAAACACTAATTAGTTCTCAAATTTTTAAAATTTTGTAAATTTAACTAGATGCGCTAAAACAGTCATCAAATGCACTAAAAGATTACTTCAATGCACTAAAATAGATATTCTATGAGCTAAAATAACTCATGTATGTGCTACAAGAACTACTAAATGTGCTAAAAGAAGTGTTGAATGTGCTAAAGGAAAGACTGAATGCACTAAAATACTTCCTCTATACACTAGAACTGTTGATGTATGCGCCAAAAGATTGATCGTATGTGCCATAACAGACCTCAGATGTGCTGAAAGATTGGTTGGATGCACTGAAACAAAAGTCATATGCGATGAAAGATTTGTCAGATGTGCTGAAAGAATTCATGGCTATGCTAAAATGTCATGTCGAGCCTGTTTAAATGAACTTTTCTAGAAAATTGTTAGAAATGGGGTCTAGCCCCACGGTGGGCACCAATTTTATGTGTGTGAAATGTGGGAGAGTTAGTAAATCAACACAAACACCAATGAGACATATTACATGGAAGATTTGAATCAAAGAACTACTCTAAATTGCATAAAACAAATCTTTAAAAACGTTCCATTGTTCTCTATTCTCAAGGATTTATTAAACCATATTGGCTCTTAGATTTTTGTATGCACACTATGGTTGTTAAAATGACAACTTGAGAAACGAGATGTTATTCAACATGCAAGCCAATTAAGTTCCTACATGAAACTAATGTGATGAAAGCTATGATGCTATGATAATGGAGATTATGATGAATGGATAATGTTGCTAAACTATGTGATACAAATGTTGTGATAAGAAGTTAAAATGATTATGCATATGTTCAAATGATTAGTGATAGGATAATCTAAAATGCAAATATAAAGAAAAACATGATTTTAACTATAGACTCAAAATGCTCCAATTCTCCAAAGCTATTCCTACATAATAACTCTACTCAAATGTGGGATGCAAAATACTATGACAAAGGGTTGTATTTATAGGCTTTTCCAAGCATCTTGTGATGTGGCAGCGATCGATAGTCTAGATTCAAACAAGAGGGATGAATGATGGAGATGGAGAGAATCAAGAAGAATGTTCCCTTGACCAAAGACAACATGCCAAATGGATGAAGGAATCCCTTGACCAAAGAAAACATGCCAAATGGATGGAGGAATAAAGTGTGTGAGAAAAAGACCATGTGTTTGAAAGTTTGTTGAAGATAATTCTAATTAAAAAATAGAATTATTTAATTTCATGTGGCATTGGTGAGGTGGCATGAAAGGTTGTAGACATGTGCTTGAATTCCAAATTTGGGATTAGTGAGAATTAATTAAATAAAACAAACTTTAAATTTTTTGTTTATTTAATTAAATTAGAGGAATGTGACTTTAGATTTGGAGAATTATAAGATATGAACTATATAAATAAATTGAGAATTTATTTATAAGTAGATGAAATATTAGTTAAATAACTAGTATTTAATTAATTAAATGTCTTGATCAATTTTAGGTGTATAGAAAGACAAGCCTCAACTTGTTAATCAAGGAAAGTGTTGTACTCCAAAAAAAGCTGAGAAGTTTACTGCCTTGTTCAAACAATACAAGGATATATTTTCTTGGTATTACGAAGACTTGAAGGTCTCCACACCCATAGAATTGTCACATATGATTCCTCTAAAGTCTGATGTCAAGCCTTTCAAGCAAAAATAGAAATATTATAATTTGCAAATCCAAGATACTATCTACGTGGAGATTCAAAAGATGGTGGAATCGAATATAATATTTCCAATTTATCACTCCACCTGGGTGTCTAACATAGTTCCTATGCACAAAAAGAATGGTGAGATCAAAATTTGTGTGGATTTCAGGAATTTGAATCAGTTGTTCTTAAAGGATAATTATCCATTACCAATCATGGAACATACCTTGCAGATAGTCACCAGATCAGAGATGCTATCACTTCTTGATGGTTTTTCTAGTTACAATTAGATTGCAGTGGTAGAGGAGGACCGAATCAAGACAAATTTCACCATGCCATGGGGAACGTTCGCTTATGAGAGGATTCCTTTTGACCTTATCAATGCTGGTGTAAATTTTTAGAGGGCCATGGATTTGGAATTTGGGGATCTCAAGTACTAGATCATAGTCATCTACCTTGATGACTTGACCATTTTCTCAGATAAATGGGAAGACCACTTTTTACACCTGGTGAAAGTGTTTAAAAGATGCAAGTATCATAAGATTTCATTGAATCCCAAGAAGACCATCTTTGTGGTGATAGATGGCAAGCTACTTGGCCACATCGTTTCCAAAGAGGGGAGTAGAATTGACCCAAACAGGGTGGATTCAATTAGAAACCTGTCTCTTCCAACAAAAAAAATGCAGGTACATTCTTTTTTCGATAAAGTCAATTTTATTTGAAGGTTTGTACCTGATTTCTCATAGCTGACAAAGGAGATTTCAGAAATGATGAAAAAGATGTCCACTTTCATATGGATAGAAGAAGGCAAACAAACCTTTATCAAAATCAAAGAAGTTATTGCTAACGCACCAGTGTTGGTTTAGCTTGACTTTGGGAAGGATTTTATCCTCTATTGTTATGCGTCGGAACACACACTGTTTGCTATATTGACTCAGAAGCTCAGTGAAGAAGGAGAATATCCAATTTCTTTCATGAGCGCTAGTTTCAAGGATAGTGAATCACACTATTCTCAAATTGAGAAGAATGTGTATGTTGTCGTTAGAGCTATCAAGAATTTCAACTTCTATCTTTTGAATTCACATACAATGAAGTTTGTCACTGATCCAACCATTAAAAGTGTGTTGAATCAATAGGAGATGGGCACAAAAATAGGAAACTAGATTGCAAGAGTTCAGAAGTATGATCTAGAAATTAATCCAACCAAGCTCATTTGCAGGCAAGGTATTTGTCGATTTTTGCCGGAAGATGGAGATAAAAAGCATCAGAGCAATGGTGGAATTGAACTCGAGCAAGAAATTGAAGATGACCTTCGTTTGGTCCTACTTGTTGATTCTACGGAGGAATGGTACACACCCTATTGGTATTATTCAACTTATGGAGAATTTCCACATCACATGGACAAACAATAGAAGAGAACATTGAAGTTGAAAGCACAAAACTTTGTGCTTATAAATAACATTCTGTAAAAGTGCGGCCTTGACGAATATTTTCTATTATGTGTTGGAAGGAGCCAACAATAGAGATTGTTGGAATCTTTTCACAATCAAGCATGCAGAGGACACTT
>VDFB02047230.1:478850395-478879900 GCA_007258455.2 Sequoia sempervirens
CAATGCCTTGACCAATTTCAAGGTGCAAATGTTTAGTCTAGCTCCACCATCTACCAGGACTTGTCTGACCTTATGTTGATGGAAAAATACCTCAAGGTGTAATTGGTTAGACTTTTGTGTAGAGTAGTCTTTGTCAGAAAAGGAGACATGGAATGAATTGGCCAAGTATCCAACCATGGCTTCAAATCGGTTGACATCTAGGTTAGTAGGAAGAGAGGTTTCTTTTAAAGTCTTACCGAGGATAGCTTTGTGTTTAGGTGATAGGCATAACAACTCAAGGATATAAATGTGTGCGGGTGTCTTACCCAATTGTTCGACAAGATTATATTGGTCTTTGGATTGTGGTTGCTATGAAGAAGGATTGGATAAAGCAATCTTAGCCCTGCGGGTAGTGACGATGCATTCAGGAACCTTTTTAATGGTGATTGTGTTAACACAATCATTAGCAGCATGGAGATGATCAATTATATGTGAGTAATCAAAGGAATTCCCTGTCTAATTGGCTTGATTATCTGTCTTTCAACCTAAGGTGGAGGGCTTTCCTGAACCATGGTTTTGTAACAGATTTTTGAAAATTGTATGGTCTTGGTTGGAAGTTTGTTTTTGTCCTTCGACCTCTATGGTACCATTTTCAATTAGATCTTGGATTATGTTCTTCAATTGATGACATGAGGAGGTCTTGTTCCCTTTAATGTGTTGGTAGTCACAAAAGGCATTGTCATCCCACCAAGATGGTTTGAACTATCCTGGGTCGTATGGTTTGGGATCTTGGAGTTGTATGACATCTGATTGTACTAACTTTTTCAAGATAGTTTCAATTAGTTTTGGTAAAGGAGTGTATTGTCTCTGTGGGTATTTCCTTGGTTGTCTTGGGGTTCCTTGTTCTTGAGTATGTTGGACCATGTTATCTGCTTGGTTGGAAACATATGGTGTATTTTTGTTTGCGTTGGGTGCTTTGAGAGTCAATGTGGGACCTATTTGATTTGCAGCTTTTGTGTCTATAACTCCATCATTTGTTACATTCTTATTGCGGGACCAAAACTTTCTTTTTTCATTAGAGGTTTGTTGGTTGTGTGTATTTTTTTTTCCATATGCAAATTCTCCTTTGGCAATTAGGGCTTTTCTGAGTTGAACTCCTTTTTCGACAAGGGTAATGAAAGTGTTGCAATAATGGACCTGTAAGCCATATCTTAGTGGTCCAAGAAGATTTTGCACAAACATGGTGACCTTTTATTTTTCTGGTATCTCCATAAGGCATCGACTTGCTAAAGTTCTTCATCTTTGGAAAAATGGAATAAATATCTTTCATGTTTCTTCTTGAGTAGTTCTACATAATGAGGCAATTTCAATGTCTGTGTCAATGTTATAGGCATAATTTTTGACAAAATTGTTGGCTAATTCATCCCACAATTTTATTCCTTTAGATAACCGTGCAAACCATTCAAGTGCATGACCCACAAGACTCCTAGGAAAGAGTCATCAGATAAGTATGTTCATAAGCAACGTCCACGTAGTTGGTTGTGAATTCTCTTATGTGTTCGATGGGATTAGTTTTTCCTTTGTATTTAGAAAATTTTGGCACCACATATCTTGGTGGGAATTGTGTCATGTATAGGTTCATGTCAAATGGATACAAACATAGGTCATATGATGTGTGAGCCATTTTGTTGGAAATTTGCAAGTTTTCCACTTGTTTCTGCAAAGTTGCAAGTTGAGTTGTCAGTGCATCCACTATGGGCTTGTTTGTGGCATCACACACGCTAGTGATAGGTATCCCACAAGTTCCCACTTGTTGTGAGGGGATGGTCTAATTTGGGATATATTTTTGTTGAGACATGTGTGGCACATTTGGATTTTGTTGATATTGGGTGTTTTGCATGGAAATGTGTTGTTGTTGTGTATGGATGTGAGATGTATATGTAGGGATGTGTGTGCCAGCGGTGTTTGTTTGTATTTGTGGAATTTGCTGACCTAAAATGTTTTGATGCCCAAATGTACTCATGTTGCGGTATTTGATTTCCTTGTCTGAATTGATAAATGTGGCCATGTGGAATGTTTTTGTTTTTCCTTTGGGGAATATGGGTGTTGGTATTGATATGTGATGAAGTGTGAATATTTGGTTGGGGTCCTTGAAGAGTGAACCATCTCTTGTTCCTTCCAAAGGGGTGTAATGTATTTTTTCCCATGGCATTAGTTGAGGATCCAATCAAAGGATTTGACGATGTGGTTCCCATGGCACTAGATGAAGATCCAAATATGAGGTTTGAGGTGTTGGTATCCATTGTGCTAGTTGAAGTCCCAAAGGTAGCTCCCATAGTTTGTGATGGAATTGTGGATATTTTTTGTGGAATTGAATATGATGTGGCATTGGCTAGGGTTGATGTTCCCCCAATGGATGTTGTGTTGACCACATTTGAAGTGTTTGGAGTGGTGGTACTAATGGGGGTGTGGTTTTCATTTTGTTGTGGTGTGGATAGGGGTTGAATTGTTTGAGTGGTATGGTCGGGAGATGCTGATCTAAAAGTGTTAATGTCAAACCCTCGTGGCAACCTAGCTCCTTGGTCTAGAAGCATGGCTAGGTATCTGTCTAAGTCTTGGAGGATTAATTCTTCCACAAAGGAAGCCACATCAGGATTTTTTGCAGCTGCTTCTAGGTCTTCCACAAATACTTGTCCATTTTCATCTCTTCGTATGAAAGGTTCAAATGGGTTATGTGAGGAAGGTGGTATGTTCATGTCACTAAATGGGTTGATGAAAGGTGCCCCCATATCCGTGGTTGAGTTCATGTCATATGAAAATTTATAAGGATTATTGCCTTTTTCCAAAAGGGTCCATTTGTCTCCTTTTTCTTTGTAGTCTTGTTTCAACCATATAAGTCTTTCTCAAATGGTGGAGGATGGAGGATGATCAAACCTATGTATGCAAATGATATGACACTATGTTTTTGGATTTTTATAATAAGGAATGGAATAATGAAAATGTAACTATGTTTTTGGTGTTTTTTGTGAAATAGGGGATGCAATGATGATATTTTCTGAAGAGGATGCCAAGTGCAATGAGGGTAATGAGGACTAAAATGAGGATGCCAAATGAAATGGGGATAATGAGGACTAAAATGAGGATGTGGAAGACTAGAGTATTCTAATGTAAATGCAAGGAGCTCCAAAGTGCACTCAATATTAGTAGACTTTTTGAAAGGTTTCCTAAGTACTCAAGGTGTGGAAAATGCCTCAATTTCAATTGCCAAGGGACTATTTGTAGGACTAAAGGAAATGATAAGATGACAAGGTGAGATTCCAAACTAGACTTATGAGTTAGAATTATCTCACAAAAGGACAAAGACAAAAAGTGGGATGATTTTGACCAAGTCCAAAGACAATCTAATTTTGAAGGCCAAGGTTTGACCAGGAATGAAAAGTCTACCTATTCTAAATTCTATAAAATGAGGACCTATGAGGTTATTTATGCTGAAAAATGATGGTGGATTCTAAGGTGTTACTAAAAAGTGCAATGACAAACAAAATGCAAACTAAAAATGCAAGGAGGATTTGGGCAATTTTTTTTTTTGGTTTTGAACAGAGACCGCAGAAAAAAGGTGTCTAAAAGCAATTTGGAAATGTTTGGTCTTGGGGTTTTGATAGTGCCAGATATTTTTCAAATTGACAGGCAATTGCATCATTTCAAGTGACAAATGCATTGCAGTAAGTCAAATGCATCTCAATTTTAACAGATGTGTTGTTCTAGGTCATAGATCGATTGCATTGCATAGGGAAGTAAATGTAGTTCAAATCAATTAGATGTGTTGCACAGGATAACAAATGTGTTTTTCTAAGTGTCAAATGTGTTTTAATAGGGCAGATGAGTTGCAAAAAGTCTTAGATGTGTTGTAGTTTGTAATAGTGTCTAGTTTTTGTGCAATTTTTGGCCAATTTTTGAACTTGTTTCAGTCTAAATATGTTTTTCCAAATTGGTAAGGATGTTTATTTGTTCATTGTTTCAGAAAACACTTGGAAAACACATTGTCTTTGAATATTTTGCAATCAAGCACAAAGAAGACAAGCACAATCCTAGTGTTGGCAAGGACTATATTCTTTGGATTCCACGTGGGTTTCCCTAGACACACTTGTTCTTAGCGGGTGATTTAGAAGCTTGGCCACACAGGCTCCCTCTTACATTACACTCACTTCTCAGGTCAACCAAGCTTTGAGCCCCCATAAATCTCCCATGGCAGGCTCTTCACCTCTACTAAGAACTACGAGAATGTGGATGCTTGGGCAACGACTGTTGCTACACCAGTGAATAGATAGGGTTTTTGGCTTCTACAATTTTTTTTTTAGTTTGAGCATCTATTTGAGTGGCCACACATGAGGCAAGATTAGCTCCGATAAGGAGGAATCCCAACCTGCAGAGGTTACGCTCCACAAGGTTTATGGGGATTCACTTGTCTGTGTGACACATCTGCACTTGTAATCCTAAGTTTTCCATTAGGATTCACATTTATATACCGGTCGGGAGTAGCTTGGCTAAAAAGCTTCGTTGTCGGCTTGAGTTGCCTTGGGGTGAGTACTTTTTCCCACTAAGGAAGACCCAATTCCTAGAGTCAATAATAGTTTCTCTTGCACCCAGGATCGCACAAGTGCGCAAGGGGAGAGGATACTTCTATTATTGAATTGGGGTTACACAAATTTGAAGACAAGATTGTTCAGTTTAATGCCCAAATACAAATGTGTAGGTGGTTATACAAAATGTCTAAAGGTGTTTTTGATTCTCGAGATCGCCAAATGGCACGAGAGAAAAGTATACACACCTAGAAACAAAATGCAAACCACAATACAATGAAAGCACTTGTAAATTTTAAACCCTCTTATGATCTCAAATTAAGCACACAAGTTTGTTTTAGGCCCACTAAGCATTATGTGTGCAAAAGGCAATCAAGATAAAGCAAAATTGAAGCAAGAGCCCTGTAAAACATGATTAGTAGTTTTGAGTCTCAAATCTTTGACACACAATAGTTAACGTTGCAAATCTTGAATCGAGGACATTCGAACCTACAAAAAGGTCAAAGATTAGCCAAAATAAAATAAAAATTGAAGTAGGAAGCAAGATGGCATTAATCTAACTGATTAAAATTAATAGACAAAAAATAATCTAATCTAGTTAATCTAAGTTCTAATTAATCTATAAAAAAAGAAAACTTACTAAAATCTAATTAAAATCTAAAAGAAAAAAAACATTCTAGTCTAATGCTAATTAAAAGCTTAATGACAAATCTAATTAAAAAGCTAATTAAGAATCTAATTAAAGTCTAAAAAATCTAGTTAAAATGTAAAATCTATTTAAAATTTAATTTAAAAATATAATTAAAAACTAAATTAAATTAGAGTCTAATTAAAAATCTAAAACAAAGTAAAATCTAGTTAAAAATCTAAAAAAATAAAAATAAATTATATTACATCTAAATATCAAATTAAATATCTAAACTAAAAGTTTAAATTAAAAAGTAAAATTTAAAATCTGAATTTAAAATCTAACTTTAAAAGCTAAACTAGATTAAATAAAAAAAAACTAAACTAAATCTAAACTAGATTTTAATTAAATCCAAATGTAAAATCTAAATTAGAAAAATTTATATCTAAATTAAATTAAAAAAATAAATCTAAAAGAACGAATCTAATCTAACTAAATGAAAATCTAATCTCATGTAAAGCTAAAAAAGACTAATCTACATTAAGAAGCTAAAAGCAAAAGTTAAAATCAAAATATAAAGGTGAAATCTAAACTATATCATAATCTAAATCAAATCAAGTCCTAAACTGAAAGCAAATCCGATGTAATGACTACGGTAGACATGCACTTAAACCTAAGAATTTGATCGCGATTTTTGTATGGGAGTAAATCTACCTGACCACAAAGTGGCTTCACTGATGGAGGAATGGATAATCTAAAGGAAAATTTCATGTGATTTTGGTTTAGAAAATTTAAAGGAAAATGGATCGACCAAAACACAAAGCAGATTCGTTGATGTGAACCACCTTATAGCCATGGACCTAAAAGAAAAGGGCAATCCCCATTTCCCCCACTAAAAGTTTTCCATTGAATATGAAAGAAACTTAGATAGTGATGTTGAAGTAATAGGCCGAAAAAGTTAGTGTACTACAAAAGAGAAGATGTCAGGTTGATCGCTCACTTTAGAGTAACAATAGGGACTTCAAATGTCCGTGTGTAAAAGTTCTTACGGTAAAAACTCGATTCCTTTTGACAAACCAGTAGTGCAACCAGCAGAATACACCAGAATACAATAGAATACACTGGCGAAAGAGCGTTTGGAGGAGCTAAAACCAATAAAACTGGCATTGCAGGTTATTAATTATCCACGAGCATTGTCGGCACAATACTTTCGCCGTCTTCAGTCGGCCAAGCACCATTCTCAGCCACTTACCTTGTTCACATTGGACTTGTGCATCATAAATGTTCTATTTAACCTTATGCTACAGGCTCATACTTCGATATCTAACCAGAGATATAATAAATGATGTGTTCACTGTAGGTTGGAAATAGCGCGACTTGTCTGGGCAGTGAATGAGTGTTTGGAGGAGCGAAAGCCAAGAGTGTTTGGGAAATAACTGCACTTCGTGTGTGCTCAACGAATGGTCAGTGACGACAAGCGCTCATATGCCTGGTTTTGAGAAGAAGATAAAGTTGCGGTTGTGGCATAAAATTCTTGGAGGATAGGCTCAGTTGCTGGAGGGTGTGTGAAGAAATAGAGATTCTTGACAGACTAAAGGCGGCAATGGAGGGCTAGAGAAGGGGCTGTGTGGGGATTTGAATCATTAGAGATGAGGGAAATTGTGCCATGTTAGGGATGATTGGCAACCGCTCAAGAACAAAATCACAACACCAAACACCAAAATGCGAACCAATAGACAAAATCAAACGTGAAGAATATGAATCAGGCCTACATTGACGACCTGCTTTAAATAGCGTTGAAGATGAATCAGGGCTAGACTGATGCAAATATGAATCAAGCCTACACTGATGCAAATGCAATGTGTAGAAAAAGAATATGCAAATCGCCTATAGATGGAAATCGTGACTATTTGATACAAGAGTTCCAAGAAACTCATGGCTACTGTGAGGAGTTTGCACCTCTATCAATGGATATAATTTCAGGGATAGTTGGAGCCAACGAAGCCATAATGATAATTACCATCGAGGTTCAAGTCTATAGAGGCATGCGTCAGGTTAACCCAAGTTCACGCTCAGCTGGGAAGGCTTTCCATATTAGAAACCTCAACAGAAAGCGAAGCAACGTAGAACGCTATCCTCTAACGACAGGACAAGGGAACTACCACCAGCTGAGTTTAAGATCCCATAAGTATACTCCCTATGCTAGAAGAAATAAAAGAAATAGAAATACATTTACAAATGAAAGAAACTTTAGAAGTGGAAGGGTACAACAAGATGATGAAGGTTACAAAATTAGGCCTTCAATAGTAACAATCAGGAGAGCAGAAAGAGATGAAGAATCATTTCATGTTTGCAACAAGCCCAATTGTTTTGCATCAATAGAGGTATCCCCTCCAGTATAGATTAATGAGACTTACAAGAAGATTCAGTACGTGATGCCTAGTATGCTTTTTCTAAAGAAATGTCTCACTGAACATGAACAAGAAGAAATAGTTAAAAAGTGTCAAGAACTCGGTCTTGGGAAAGGTGGATTGTTTTTTTTTTTTTCAAGCTTATGATGGGCACACATCTCGATAACAAAAATAACAATCAAAGATATATATTTAGCTTTTCTTTAGCTAAACCAACACTATTGTTTCCAAAAGTCAGATATACCAAAACAAAATCTTATAGTCAACAAAAACTCAAAGCATTCTGCAAAACCTTTCAGCCAAAAAATACTCATCGAGTTCACCAAATGTAGTTAGGATAAAATTTTATGGTTTATTGCAAGTAACAATAAACTAAATCCCCAATCAACAATAGAGCATAATGAAAATAAGAAGCATAAGAATAGTGAAATAACATCGCCTAGTCTTCAAGCTTCCTTTGGTTGACCTCCATTGGCCTTCTCCATCTTGTTGCAATTTGTAGAATTGCCCTTAGATTTGAAGTGCAACTACAACCTATGCCTAAGACAAGAAAAATATTGAAGATTTGTGAGTGCTCAAGTACTCTAGTTCTCAAGCATGTTGAAAATAGCTCTGTGTGTGTGTCCAAAATGACTTGAAAGAGGGTTTTTTAAATAATTCCAAACTGAGAATGGATGGCCAGGATTAAAAGTTGGTGAAGTCCTAAGATCAAAGGTCAGGATTCAATGTGATTTAAGGAGGATTAGGGTTAGGGAAACATTAGGTCAAAGTTAGGGCAAGCTTTGAAATGAAGGGTTGAAATTTAGCCAACTAAATCAATGGTGGAAAATAAATGAGATAGAATAAGAGATAATTGAAAAATCAAATAATAATATAAATTATTTGATTTATGGAGGAAGGTTGACTTATGAATTAAATAATGGTTTAATTCATAAATGAGAATGAGACAAAAGGATTTGGTGGGATGGAAAGTGGGTTAAATGGATAATGTTATTTAATTGAAGGATAAATGGTAATATTATTAAATAATTAGAGGGAATAAGGATTGATTAGTGACATGCTTAAATAAATAAATGTAATATACTTATTTAAATAATCATGGAGGAATAATTATGACATTAGGACATGACTAAATAATTGAATTATGTGAGGGAGAAGCATGGTCATCATAGAAAATATGGTTTGCAAGTCGAGGCCATTTTTATGTGTCTATAGAAGCAGTTCTTCCCATCAAATTGGAGTTGTCTGCCTTACAGCTGGCATCTACACTGGAAGATGAAGAGTTCAAAGACCTTGTTTAGAAGTGGATGTTGTACTTGATGAAGCTTGAAGAGGAAAGGGTAGAGGTTGTTGATAGAATCACTCAGCATCAAGAGCAAGTGAAGAATATTTTTGATAAGAAGGCTCATTAGAGAGACTTCTAAATTGGAGATCAAGTCATTTTGTGGGACAAAAGACACAAGTTCCTAAAGGAATGCATGTAAATTTTGATTCCTTATGGTTAGGGCCCTTTCATATCCATGAATCCGCAGGAGAGAACATATATATTCTCTCACATCATGATGGAAGGCTCCTCCCACTTCCTTACAACATGCAATATCTCAAACACTTCACCCCTCTGGGGGAGGAGTGACTTTTTGTAAATAATTTACTTTATGCTTTTATGTTACATGTCATAATGTGTTTCCCCGTTATGTGAAATTATGTCGTGTTTTAGGTGATTTTAACTAGTCTTGTTTTAGGTGATTATTAGGGAAGTTAATGCTATTAGGTGATTAGGGAAAGTCCTGACTCCAATGACCAACTAATAATTCACTAGTCTACAAAAAACATAGAGAATCTCAGTTCTCCTATGTCGTAAGTATCCAACATGGTCACCAAACGAAGCCTAATGTTGTACCCAAACCATTTTTTTCCTTCATTAAGTCATTTTGCTTAAAAGAGTCCACACCTTGTTAAAATGATGTCAAAACATAGTTTTTGGGAAAATCAAGTATGGACTTTGAGTCAGTTTGATGTCAGGAAGATACTGGTGAAATTTGAAAAAATTGAAAATTATGGTTTCAAACACTTTGTTTCAAGTCACGAAACCCTAAAATTGAAACTTGTCAGAATTGATTGAAAATTGTTTTGATTGGCTTATTTTGCTTCATGATCACAATGGTGAAGTCAATTTCAGTTAAAACTTAGTTTAAGTCTAGTGGGTAGTTTTTTATTTTTTTAGATGGAAAGCTAGGAGCTCTGAGGTCATCAATGGCAGATGGCCAGAGACCAGGTGTTGAAATCTAAGTCTAAAACGCTCAAATGAAGAATCTATAGCAAGATAAGTTTAAATTGATGCTTCGTCTCAGAGGAGATTTTTTGCTAGAATGAAAATCATCAAAAACTTTCTAACTCTAGAGCACCAAAGCCCTTGGAGGGGCACCCTAGATTCAAAGGCCCAAATTTTAGTTTTCAGGTTTACTTCCAAGAAAACTTCTCAGGAATACTGTTAGCTTCACGACAAGTCTATCAACCAACCTAATAGATCTATCTAGCACCTAATACAGGAGATTGAAGAAGAAACGAGGAGATTAAAAATGACTAACACTGGAGTGAAAAGTGTGCCTCTTAGCTAGGGGCGCCCATCTTTTTGAGGGACTAGATGGAGGTTTCCAACCAAATGATACCTAGAATGATTGTCTCAAACTTGATCAGGTTTCACAACGAATCCATTAGCGGGTGAATCTAAGTTGTTGAACTACCAAAATCAGGAGTCAAACATAAGGTTTAATCATGGTCAGAATCTCAAGGTAAAAGGAAAAGCGCCCCTCGAGGCTAGGGGCGCCCAAGATTTTGGAGCCTTGGATGTAGTTTTTTTGGTGATCTCAGGTATTCATCTTGTCTGTGTTATGTCCAACTTTCTATTGCATATCTCAGTCAAGTCAGAGGATGAGTCAACAACCTATAGCTGGAGTTTAAGTGGATTTTTAGCCAATTTGTAAAATGGCTGTCTGGGAACAAAAGTGCCCCTAGAGGCCAGGGGCGCCCTTGATTTGAACCCATCAGATGATGAAATTTGGAAAAGTGTTCTCTAAGAGCTCTTGTGTAGAACAGAGCCAACTTCGCAACAAGCCTACTTTTTTCAGTTATGAATTTTTTTCAAACGCGAGATGTAAGGAGGTTAGAATCACCTTCAAAGTGATGAAAAATGATGAAAATTTGACTGTCTGGAGGAAAACGCGCAACTTTTGACCAAAGACGCCTTGATTTTTGAAGCCTCGGATCTCAAAAATGTGGATTGCAGTCTCAAGGAGTGTTTTGTCTATTTTGATCCTACTCTTCAATGAAATGGTTAGCCAGTCAATTGGGCGTGTCAGTCGATCAAAATCAGTGGTTGAACATGGGCTCTGGCGAGGTTTGCAAATCAAAATTCTCATAAAATTGGCTAAATCTGGAAAGTGACGCCTAGTGTCAAAGGTTTGAATTTTTGACTCAAGTGTTTAAGTGCCCATGAAAGGTGGAGATTGTGAACTGAGATTGAATATTATTTAATTTTTAGTTAACTAACTTCAACTGAACTCAATTTTTTTTGCAAAAGGGACAATTTGTTTTGCATGCAAAGTTAACTGAAAGTATCAAAGATGGCGTCCTATTTAGGGTTTGTTTTTCATTTAGTTAACTATTTTGAGGTCTCAGATAAAGTTGTACATTTCAGAGGTCCAATAAGGGTGGCACTTGATTTGCATGCATATTGGACAATTTTAGACTTGAATTATTTATTTAAAGTCATTATTGGCGCCATTATTCTCATAACAGGTTCAAGCAAAGGCAATTTTCTTGAGCAACAGAAGATCTGAAGGTTCTTTGAGTTCAATTTTTCAGTGCCAGGTCTAGATTGTTCAGAAAATTAATTTTCCAGAGTTCAATTTTTCAGTGCATGTAGACTTCATCGAATCCAGTTCAAGTATAGGCAACTTTTTTGAGGCAAAATAAACAAAATTATATCTTTTGTCTAAAATTCTTCTATTCTTGTCTTAGGTTTTCTCTCGCATGACAAAGAAAACAATATAATTTTTAGAATCTGATCATTTGGGTTCACATATTTTAGTGACAACAGAATAACCCATGTCTTAGATTTTTTTGAGAAAATTGCTCTACTACTTTTATTCTAAAAGCACTATGCTTCTCTTTTTCTTCTTCTGAAGATTCCTTTGCATGTGGGCCAAAAACACATATTTTCCAAAATTGGATAATCTAGGTTGCCTTAGAATTCCATTGCCTACAAAACCCATGTTCCATATTTTCTTGGGAAAATTGCCTCGGGAAGCTCTAGAACCCCTTCTTTTTCTTGACTGAAAAGCCTTTGCATGCCTTGCCAAAACTCACTTTTTCAAATTTTTGACAATCTGGGTTTTCTTAGAATTCAATTCTCTACAAAACCCACGTTTCAGAAAATTCAGAAAATTTTCTCGCAATTGGCTATTTTTAGGATCATCCAGAGCTTTTTTCATCTTTTTCTGAAAGTTGTCTGAATATACCCGACTTTATAGTCAAAAGTCCAGATTTTCAAAATGTAGTTCAACCCCATAGATTATAAGACCAAATCGGTCTTGATGCTTGACTTTTTGAAAACCTCAGACATAGACTTGGGTCGTGTCTATCCAGTGGTCAATCTGAATATGTTGGAAGGTGTTAGCAACATTACGTTGAAGAATCTTGAGCATTATGGGTTGCTGTCAGCAGTGTCTATTCCTATCACAACTTTCGATCTCGAGTTTTTTCTTGTTTGCATCAAGCATTATGACTTGTCTACACAACAAATTAGATTAGTTGATGGGAGAGTCATCTGCAGCCTTAAGCTGAGGGTGTTGGAAAAATGCTTTGTTATTTCTCCTCATTCAGACAATTTCATTGTAGTCATTGAGGCTTGTGATAAGATATGGTATGAAGACCAAGAGAGATCATAGAGGAAAGTTGCTCAGAGATGGTTGAAAATACAAAAGACCAACATGCCAAAGAAGGTTGGTTGCGGTGAATTCAATGATGAAGTTGCAATTTTGATAACTCTACTCAATTAGGTTACAAGTCAGGAGGAGGCGAATATTTTCCGATTGTGGATGTTCTATGTCATTTATAGGATCCTTGATAGTATAAAGCACTTTGACTGGGCCATGTTAATCAACGAGTGCCTTCACTAGTAGATCACTGGATTCCTCAAAATCCACAAGTTTCACATGGTATCTTACTTGGTCTACTTGATTGTGTTCCAAGGAAATTTTAGACACTTGAAGACCAATGGGACTCTTGGTTTTCAAAATGTTCACGAATATTACTCTCAATTGGAGTTCTCAAAAGCTGAACAAGATTTCAGGGCAGTGAATGATCACTTTTTCATGAAGACAGTTATAGATCTCAACAATGAAATGCACATAAGGATTTCACGAGAGGCAAGATCAACAATGGAGAGTTGGGTAGATTGGTTCATTCAATTCCCCACTTTCACATATATCCAAGTCTATGGTTACACTGGAGAACCTCTGATGCTACCAAGTGTTGAAAAAATGAAGAAGAACATCTCATTTTTCTATTTTGTGTTGTCATTGATGTCACCATGATATATGAGTTGCAACTACAAGACCAAGACTGAAGTTGTTCCGGTATTCTGGTTCGATATCTGAACTGGTATTTTTCTTACATCCTCCGGTATTTGTTGGTGTGAATAATTGCCTTGTACCTAGCTAATTCATTCATTAGGTAATTAGGGGACATATTCACATGATTAAGTTTACTTAGGATATAATATTTTTTCTAGAAGTCTTAGTTGGCTTTTCTAGAACTTATCATATCTAGCTATATTGCATGATTCCTAGGTAGTTAGGATTAAGACACTTGTCATGATCTTGTCTAATCCTACATCTCAACCTTGCCTTTATAAGCAAGGAATCTCATGTACATTTGAATCAGATTCAACCATTAATCAATCTTGCATTGTGAAGCAAGCTTTCTTTCTATTTTCTCTCTTGTGGAAGTGGTTTTGGTCTAGCAGTTGTTCCTAGGGGTGTTGGGGAGTCACCATTTACTCTCACAGTATTTTTTTCCGCAATTATTTGTCGATGATTATTTTTGCTTGTGGTTTTGGGAAATGGTTTGTAGACATCAAGAGCACATACTTACAAGATCTCACGTATCTAGATGCTCATATGGTGCATCGACATTACACTTGTGTTTGCAATTGTGCTATTAGGTCTATCCTTGGCCGACCTAATGGATGTATTATGTAATGGTGAAATAATTTTTGAGAATATATGTGCAACCTATTTTAGGTCTATGCAGACTTGACGAAGCATGTTGGATGTGTGAATCACCTTTTCAAAAGTTTTTATGAAAGCTTGAAGCTGATAGTTGGTATTTTTGGTAAATAAGAAGTGCATCTAATTAGGCTAACCTATATATTGGACAATCCTTGAAGTTTAAGTATGTAATTTTTGGTGTGTGTGAATTTGAATGTGAAGAAGAGTGAATATGATGAAGTGTGTCAAGTCAGTTTACTGAGCTACATTGGAATTGAATCTGCACTCACTAGCTGTACTCTATCAGTTCATTTTTTGGTTTTAAGCCATTTTTGTCATTGTGATTTTGTAGGCAGTGAGCCTTTGTTTTGGATAGTGAGTCCTAGTAGTGAGCCACCCATTTTGTAATATATTATAACTGGTTATAATATATTGTGAGCTAACACTCATCGCAGTTTTTCCAATTTTGGGTTATCCACGTAAAAATCCTAGTGTTCATGTGTTATGTGATTTCATGTTCTGTTAATGCTTTTACTTATCTTTGCTATTGTGTGCATTGGAATAATTAGATGGTATCTAATCAAAAAATTTAAGAAGATATTGATTCACCTCCCCTCTTAGTATCTTGGACATTTAACAATTGGTATTAGAGCTTGGTTCCTCTAGAAAATCCCAACAGCTTGAGGGTGATCCTGAAGATGGAAGAAATGAATGATATATATATTGGAAAATCCTTGAAGTTTAAGTATGTAATTTTTGGTGTGTGTGAATGTGAATGTGAAGAAGAGAAAATATGATGAAGTGTGTCAATTCAATTTATTGAGCTACATTGGGACTGAATCTACACTCACTAGGTGTACTCTATTAGTTCATTTTCTGGCTGTAAGCCATTTTTGTCATTGTGATTTTGTAGGCAGTGAGCCTTTGTTTTGGATAGTGAATCCTGGTAGTGAGCCACCCATTTTGTAATATCTTATATCTGGTTATACTATATTGTGAGCTAGCACTCATCGTGGCTTTTCCCATTTTGGGTTTTCCACATAAAAATCCTGGTGTTCATGTGTTTTGTGATTTCATGTTTTGTTAATGCTTTTACTTATCTTTGCTATTGTGTGCATTGGAATAATTGGATGGTATCTGATCAAAAAATTTAAGAAGATACTGATTCACCCCCCTCTCAGTATCTTGTACATTTAACAATTGGTATAAGAGCTTGGTTCCTCTGGAAAGGCCTAACAACTTGAGGGAGATCTTGAATATGGAAGAAATGAATGATAAAGGAGAGCTCTAGACTGCACTTGAGGATCTTGACAAAGTTGAAAGAGAAAACAGAGATCTAAAAGAGAATCTTGAAGATGTGAATGAATGTGTCCAAAAATTAAAGGAGCAATTGAAAATGTTCAAAGATAGGCTCAAAATTAGCCGTCGGTTTGAAGGCTAATGAATATGGCTGTTGAAGAGTACAAATATCTAGGAGAAGAAAATAATTGAAAGGCGTTTGAACAAGTTGAGGGTACAAAGCAATTTTGAAGATTGCATGACTTGAACAAGAAGTTAATGAACTGAAAGTAATATGGATCTGGAAAGGAAAAAAATGCTGTGAAAACAATTTCAAATCCAAGCAGATAGACTTGGCCAATTGATTGCAGGACAAAAACAAGTAAAGACAAAGGTGAAGATTACGGGAAATGATACTGGCGAAAGTTCCAAGACTATGAACAATCACAAGACTCTAAATAAAGGAAAGCAGAAAGAAAATTAAAGGAACTCTACTAGGAGGCCTCCAGTGAGATAGCCTAATGCACAAAGGTATCCTTCTTTTAATGGAACTTGTTTTTTTTGTAATAAATTTGGTCACAAGGAAACAAAATGTAGGAGTAGGATGAATCAGTTCTCTGGTCCTTTTACTGGTCAATATTTTGCATGCAAAAGAATTGGACATAGGGCAAGTGAATGGAAAACCTTGGTGATGAATAATTTTAATGGAAGAAGAATGAGTCAATTCTTTAATGGATCTTGCTATACCTGTAACAAGTATGGACATAAAGCTAATCAGTGCAGAACAAGAATCAGTGGAAGTCAATCTAGTCAAAGAAGTATTGTTTGCTATAACTGCAACAAACCAGGACATGTTTCAAGAGTTTGCAGAAGCAAGAAGAGTAAGGAAACCACTCCGGTAGAAAAGAATGAATCTGTGAAGAAGGTTGACAAAGATGAGATTAAGCAAGAGATGAATAAGATCTAGAGAAAGAAAGAAGAACTAGAGACTGCTAATGTGTTTATGCCCTCAAACACGGTATGGAATGATTCCTTTGGGGATTAAGACCAGAATCGATTATGGAAGTCAGTCTAGTCAAAGTATTGTTTTACTTTATAACTACAACAAACTAGGACATGTTTCAAAAGAGTTTTGCGAGAAGCAAGAATATTAAAAACCACTTTGGTAGAAAGAATGAATCGATTATTAGGAGCAAAAATTGAGTGGAAGTCAGAAATCTGAGTGGAAGTCAATCTAGTGACATTAAATATTGTGTGCTATACTGTCGGTGTAGAACAAAGTCCCGGTGGAAGTCAATCTAGTCAAAGAAGTATTGTTTGCTATAACTGCAACAAACCAGGACATGTTTCAAGAGTTTGCAGAAGCAAGAAGAGTAAGGAAACCACTCCGGTAGAAAAGAATGAATCTGTGAAGAAGGTTGACAAAGATGAGATTAAGCAAGAGATGAATAAGATCTAGAGAAAGAAAGAAGAACTAGAGACTGCTAATGTGTCTGTGCCCTCATTCAGTATGGATGATTCCTCTGAGGATTAGACCTAGCAAGTTAATAGGGGGAGCATTATTAGAAAATTATAAGAACCCTTGGATAAATGGGGTGTCAAAGGCTGGCATGAGGATGAAATGTGAAGAATGAATTATCAGAGGTTTTGGAAAAGGAACCGATAGGAAATATGAAGGGATGATCATTTGCAGAGTGAATTAGGGTTTATCTATGTAAAAGAGAAGAGTTTTTAGCAGCTTTTTGAAATCTGACACATTTAATGAAAATTAGGGCAGATCATTATTTTATAAAGGAAATGTTTAAGGCATTTTGATCATTCGTGCATTTGAAGAAATTGAAGAGATTTTGGAGCATTCTTGAAGAAGAATTGGAGTTCAAGCTATGCAAACCCTAGCTATGGTTCATCGTGAAGAAAAGGGTATTTTTATCTTCTGTGTAGTTGTGTTTTGTGTTGTTTGAGTTCAGAATTGAAAGAATGGCAACCCCTATAGTCGTGAAAGTGTCGGAGAGGCCGAGGCCCTCTTATAGAAAATATTCCTCGAAAGTTTTTGAAGATGACCCCATGGGTGCATTCTCGTCAATCCCTCATGGAGTAATACCGACCAAGGATACAAGGATGTATATTCAAGTAAAGTTTGAGGAATATGATCACTCAAAGTTGATTGAGATTTGGAATAATGCGCTTACTAGTGATGATTTCTTGATAAAACCTAAGTACTCGAACCTTGTTGAGAAGAGTTTGGATAGATGGAAATTTTTTCCCAACTTTAGCTATGATGAAAAATTTGTGAAATCAGTCCTAAGTAGAATCCATGATAAATTCCTGTGGATTGACCGGTCACACTTGATAACTAAGGAGGCGATTAGAGCTATTTCTAGGCTTTGGAATAAAGGTACAATTCTTGTATTGAAATATGTCAAGAATGAAGTAGTAACGGAACTTACAGGAGCCGCATATGATAAGAGAGCTTTAAAAATGAAGACCATTACTAATCCGGCTATGTAGTATGCAACTATCATGATCGGTCATAAAATATACTTCACAAATAGAGAGAACCATGTTTCGGCTACAACAATCTATACTGGATTTGATATGGTTGTAAATGGTGTTGATTATGATCTATGTGAGCTTCTTCGGTTATAGTTGTTTGAGAACTTGAAGTCGACGAAGGAGAGGAAGTATGCTTTCAAGTTTGGTTCATTGATTGTATGTCTATTAGTTTATTTCATGAAGAGACTTCTAAGAAATAATGAAGAAGTACACTAGGACTCATCCAAAATAGTAGGACATCAAATTTTTGATTATATGCACAATTTGGGAAATTTGGATGCTCAAGATGATGCTCTAGCAACATTCTTTGTTGTACTCAAGAGAAACATGAATGAAAAGGAAAGGATTCCGAAGAAAATAGTTGAGAAGTATAAAGATGATATCATATTCGGGTAAAAGTACAGACCTGTGTCACAATTTATAAAGGAATCGACCAACATGAAGAAAAGTTCTCAACTTCAACCACATAAAAGTGGTATTTATGTTTTGAATTTCAAAATGATGTAAACTAATAAAATGTAGAACTTTTGTTGAAGTTTATTCCTGTAATTTTTCAAAAAAAAATTAAAAAATTTGGATATATTTTTATCAACTTAAAAGTAGATTTTGTTATGCTGAAAATTTCAAGAAAAAGTGACGTTTAGTTGATGTCAAGAAACATATACAAAAAAATTTCATTTTCTCCTGATTTTTTTTCCCAAATAGCTGACTTCAATATCTCAGGCATGGAAAGAAAATGAAATTTTGATGTATATTTTTCTCATAATAACATTTAAAGTCAAAATTACCCGAATTTGGTAGTTTTCAATTGACGTCAACTATTGTTTTTTTATTTTTATTTTCAAAAAACAAAATATACCCTTTTGAAGAGGATTCTCTCCTCTAGAGCATCATATATTTTGCAATTTGTTTTATTTTTTTATTTAATTTCAACTGAGCCTCTTTCTGACTTTAAACAACCTACTTGCAATATTTTCAAATATTTATATACTAAAATTAATATATATATATATATATATATATATATATATATGGATTCAACACCGTGAGCTCTACAAAAGGGTATTTTTATTTTTATTTTTTAAAAAAATTGATTGAAGTAATATTCAGTAGAAGTTGAAAATTTCTAGAAAATGGCGAGTTTTCTTGCATGTCACCTACCATGTGGATGGATTTGGCCGAATCCAAATCGACCGAATGGTGTCCAACTGAATACTATCCGGCCGAATAATGTTTGATTGGATGGTATTTGGCTAAAACTATGATTTATTTGAATTTGATTTTTTGATTGTTTCCATTTTCATCAAATTTCTTTCCATTTTCATCGATTGTGTACTGAAACATAAAATGGCCAATCTTTTGATTTTTTGAATATTCTTTTTAGATTTTTCCTATTTTTTCGTCCATTTTTTATTGAAATAACTACTTAAGTTAGCTTTTACTAGTATTTTTTTGTCTTTTTCCATTTTTTATCCACTTTTTAATGAACTATTTCTATTATGACTTACTTTTTGCTCTTAAATAACTATTTAATACTGAACAACAAGATACTTTTCTAATCATTTGCATTTGTCACAAGGTTGAATAGGAAAATCAAACATCTAATACATAAGATTTGGTAATTTTTTTTAATTTATTTTTTGTTCTGATGTTTATATGTTCATTGCTAGATTATTTTATGTTCATGTTTATATTTTCATTGTGCTTTTACTATGAATATTTGTAGCTAATGCTTGGACTAACAAGTGGTGTAGTTGTCAACTGTTGAAGACTAATATTGAAAAACTACTAATCTACGGTTTTGCAGGATGTTTGGCCAAAGACTTTATTTTTGAAACCAATTGTCTTTTAGCTTAGAACACATTTCAATTGGTGCATTAAAACAAACAATTGTCTTCTGCCATATAGATTTAACTAGGGGATGAATGAACACTATTTGTTATGCTTGAGATGGTAGGGAGTATGCTCTCACCCTGTGCAAACTTGGTGATTAGAAACTAGACCCATCGTTTGTGTTTAATCCTTTAGAGGGTTTTCCTTGGTGGGAAAATGTACTCACCCCAAGGGAACAACCCAACCAGTAATAGGCTAAAGCCAAGCTACTTCCAGTCGGTATATAAAATGGGTGCTTGAGGAAAGTTCAAGTACCACGAGTGCAGATGTGTTATGACGACAAGTGAATCCCCATAAACCCTATAGACTATAATCTCTACAGGATGGGAATCCTCCTTATCGGAGCTAATCTTGCCACATGTATAACCACTCAAACGGATTCCCTTACTAGACACCTCTTGTTTGTAGTTTCCAAAATCCTTTTCTATTTGTTGGTGCAACAACGGTCTTTGCCAAGGCATCCACATTCTCCCAGTTCTTAGTAGAGGTGAAGAGTCTGCCATGGGAGATTCATGAGGGATTAAAGCTTGGTTGACCCAAGAAGTGAGTGTTGTGGAGGGGAGCTAGTGTGGCCAAGCTTCTAAGTCACCCGCCAAGAATAAGTACGATTGGGGAAACCCACATGGAATCCAGTGAATATAGTCCTTGCCAACCTTAGGATTTGTGCTTGTATTGTTAAAATCAAACATTTTGTCTGCTATGTCTTGCATGTGTGTTCAAAATAGACCTGAAACAAACATCACACCTAGTAATTTGCAACACCTTAAACCTTGCAAAACCCCAAAATGTTAAACAACAAAAATATCCAAAATGAACCTATCACTTAGATTTATTGGGGCTATCAATCCTTCAATTCTAATCTTTCAATCCTTGCATTCCACCTAGTCCTTGCATATCCACTATTGCTCAAAAAAACCTTTAGCTTGCACTTAGACTACTCTTCCTAGGTCTTGAAATCAAACCATTGGCTATCTATCACCCGCATCAGTTGAGGTTCATCATCCTTAAGTTAGGGAATATACCATTATCCTTGAGTATGGAAATCCTTTTGGAGTCCATCATCTCCAACATACCCTCTCTTGATCATTGGTCCTTGTGTCTATCCATCATAACACAAGTAAAGCCTTTACATCATAACCAACTTTGGACCTAGAGTTGCCTTTGAGCTCTTGCATTCTTAGCTTGTCATATCATACCATACCATTTTCATATCCCATCTTAGAATCATATCCTTTTATTGCTTCCTAGTCTTAGGTCTCATACACAATCTTACTTTAGATTGAAGATCAGAACAATCACATATGACCCCTAAAACAAGAGCAAAAATGTTTGAAGAAGGGAACCCTTGGGGAAAATACTTTGATGGGGAAGATCACATTAGTGTTGCAACTAGTGAAACAAGTGAAATTGAGGATGAAGAAATAACCCAATCCACTATAAACGAAGCTTTTAATGATAATAGATTCAGTAAACATCTTACAAATGTGGTCAAATGTAACCCACAACAATACTTCCAGTTAAAGAACATACAAAAGCTACCATGGATCAAATTTATATCCCAAATGATCCGAGCACGACGAATGATAAGAACATAATATCCTATCAACTAGGATCATCCACTTTTATCAAATCAGGTTTTTTCACAAAGGAGAAGATTCCAAACAATAGTTTCCACATACATAATGATGGGTTTACATCTTGTTTTCACTGTAAAAAATAGTCATACCTCCATGATATTAGGGGACACTTTATCCAATACAAACATCAAAAATTTTGAATGCACGCTATTTTTGTGTATGCAGGTGAATTCAAACCTGAGCAATTTGTGATGGGGAATAAAAAGATAAGAACAAGATTGTATAATTGAAAAAGAGATAGTAGAAATGTGGATGAAACTAAATCTTCTGAAGAAGAACCCATGGAAATTGATGACGACCAAGGAGTACAGGTACCAGGACAAACTGAAGGTGGTCATAGAAATATTTTCCTTGGTATGGAAAATATTATAGAGATGGATGAGGAATCCCTTTTTAATAGTATTTCATCTGAAGATGTGTTACCTGAAAGCACAATAAAATTACACTGCAAAAGAATATGGGACGAATATTTTGAAGAAAAGTCTTTAGTTGGAAGAGCATAGTTACTTGCAAAATTATTTAGGAGGAAAGAAATGACCCCTTTTTTGGAGTTGTTAGGGGTTGATAATAAAAGAAAGTCATTAGGATCAGTAAAGAAAACAATAGTTGAAAACCTACAAGAAGCATTGAATTCTATTGAAAGCAAGAGTTGAGTTGTTGATTTAAGTGTTGCACGTAGAGCATTGATGATGGTAATTTATAGTAAGAAATTATCACATAGAAGACAAGTTAAAGAAATTTCTGAATTACTCAATGTTTCTAAGAGAACTGTTCAAAGATATATCAAAAAGAGAAATAGATTGAATGGAAATGTTGAGAATAATTGGGTAAATATTTGCAGGGTTCCTCGAAAAGATAAAATCTCAAAAGATGTAAAGGAACAGGTGATTGAATATTGGACCAACCACTCTCATGTTTCTTCCAATAGAAGGGACACTATAAAAATAAAAGGCGCAGATGGTAACAAAATTTCACATTTGAAACATTTTATAGATACAACTCAAAGTGAGTTTTTTGAAGCATTCAAGCAAGAATTTTCAGATGTGAAGATTTGTCAAAGGATGTTTGAGAGACTATGACCAAGTTTTGTACGTATAAATAAGATACGTGAGACTTGTTGTTGTCGAAATCATGTTCAATTTGATCTACACCTTCAAACATATAGAAAAGCTATAACAGTAATCAATCCAAAAATAGTCATCCCTGGAAGTACAACACAATTTGTGAAGTCTCTTCTATGTGAAAAAATAGAAGATTCAAATGAATTGAAAGTGCAGTGTATAAAAAATATATGTAATGAATGTGGAAATTTGAAGAATCTTTTACAGGTTGACAATATTGATCATTCAATGCAAATTATGTGGAAGAGATTTGAATATGAGAAATACTCAACAAAGTTAGGAGTTGAGACCAAAAAAATTGTTCTCAAAGAGAGTGAGTTGTCTTACAATGAGTTTATGAACAAATTTTGCAATATCATATATCCACATATTCAACATTGTCATGGTGCTAGATTGCAAGCTAAGCAATTTCATGACTCAAAGAATTGCTTTCCAGCGGGTTGTATTCTCTCTATTGTTGACTTCTTTGAGAACTATACATTTAGTCCTCAAAGTGAGATCCAAAGCCAATATTATCATTCAGAGCAAGTTGCAATATTTGTAGAAGTTTGTTATAGGCATGCCGAAGAACATGTGGATGGTCTACAAAGTAGCAAAGATGAACGAATTATCATCAAAGAGGTTCACTTTTATATCATTGATGATACAGGTCATGATAGAAGCTATGTAGCCCATTGTTTTGCAATGTTTTTTGAAGACCTGAGATGACATCAAATAGATGCTTCACAACACTGGATATGGTCTGATGGATGTGTTGGTAAGTGTTGATTTAATTTTTTTTGAAATTATATGTTTATTTGTTTACTTAACTTGTTCAAACTTAATTAGTTGTACACATATAGTTTATTTTTACTATCTTGGTTTTAAATGAAATTGGTTGTAATGTCACAGGACAATTTAAGTCTACAAAAGTTTTTAATTGGTTAAGCCAACAACATATTAGATGCGACATAATTTTTTTGTGGAATTTCTATGAGAGTGGATATGGAAAAGGAAAGCATGATGGAGCTGGAACATGTGTGAAGCGTGCACTTTTCCAACACAAACTTACAAGTAACACCATATGGATTTTTAGAAAAAATATAATTATGTTTTTTGAGATCCGTCTTTTCCATTCAACTACAAAACCTCTTAACTTGAAATTTCACCAACATGAACTTGCAGGTAATGCCATAAGGAATGCACATGAAATTGTTGAATGGTGCAAAACTCATTTTGTTTCCCATGACTCAATATACAACACACGATATTTTTGGGAAGTTAAAGGTACATAAATGAATTTGTTTTATGAATTTCAATGTGTACGTGAATTGAATTTTAAATTTTATACACTTTTTAATTGGATACATTTGAAATTTACAGATATTGATCGATCAACTCTTACTAATTGTCAAAAAATTAGTGGTATTAGAAGTTTGCATCAAATCATGACAGTAGGACATAGTAGGCCTCCAGTAATTCAAGTGAGAGAAAAATCATGTTTTTGTGTTGATTGCATTGAGAACAATGCAAATACTCTACAATGTGAGAATATTAGAGATGGGTATGTTTCACAATGGGAAACAAAACAATTAGTGGACACATTGAACCCTTTTGAAGATAATGACATTGTAGATATCTATGATCCTATGTATTTAGTTGATTATTGTGAACATGTATCAGATTTAGTTGTTACAGGTAAATTTTAAATTTTAAATTGAATTTTATTTCTAACAATTGATAATTTATATTCTACCTAAGTTGAGCATGGTTTACTACATGGTGTGTACAGGAGATATTTTTGTTGTTCTTGCAAATCCTGACAATGCAGAAGGTGTAGATTACTATCTACTAAGATGTACACAACCAAAATGCAAATTGTCAGAATCAATGACAGATGTTGATGGACAAGAGTATCCTACTAGATTAGTGGTTGTTGAAGGCACATACTATCAACAAACAAAGATAGATACAAATGGCATTACATTTATTGATTATATGCCAGGCCAAAAGGTTTTACATTATAGTCATTTAGTTATAGCAACAAGATTGAATCTTGAAACTTTACCAAAAAGAGGGTGTGCCAAACAAAGGTGGAGATTGCCTATTGGAGACCATGAAAATATTTTAGAGATAATAAAAGATAGAGAGGATCCAGATTATATGTACCAAGAACTTTAAGATATTTTTGTACATATATATTTTCTATGACAATACATACATGTAACATTTGGGGATGAGGTCCCCCATTTGTGACCTCACTGGTTCATAGCTCCGGGTCAAAAGCGTTTACCCCTTGAATAAAAATAAAACATTTGGACCTGAATTTGATTTTTTTTTTTTTTAATTTTATGTTGAATTCAAATAATTTCAATCAATAGTAGCCCATGAATCTTTCTTTTTTGTGATCTTATTTTCCTATAAATCTTTCTTAAAACATATATTAAAGAGTCCATTTTATTTCTCCTACATTCTTACATCATATAGCCTTCAATTTTTAGGAGACATTTCATGATAGTCTATAGATTTTAATTATGGTTGTACTTCTAGAATCCAATATTTTGGTGCTATAAGGATTTGACTAAATCTATGTATGTAGGACATAAAATGGTGGTGATTATTTGGGAGCTTACATCTTTTCTATCATAATCTGTTGTATTTTAATCCTACATTTGTTTTTAAAATTTTAGGCATTTTGCGGCTAGCTTAGGATGGTAAGATTTAACAAATGTTAAGTACATACATAGTTTAAATTTCATTAATTATATTAAATTTCAACACATTATGCATATTCCAAAACTTCATTGAAAATTTCTATTAAATTACAATCCAATTATGTTTGCACACAAAATTATTCAAATTAACTCTAAAATCCATTTTGCTATGAGAATTTAACTTTATTTTGCTTATGAAACACACAATCTCACCTATATATTTATTCTTCAATGTTTTTGATCCTTTCTCACCTAGATGCGATCTAATCTTTGATGTCAAAACATCAAGGCATATCAACTAATTCATTTATATGATCAAAAGTCATGGCATCTAGTTAGATTAAGTAGTACCATGAACGTGAAACACATCAAATAGTGTCTTCATTGTTCCATCACTAAAAATTAGTGTCTTAATTGTGGAAAATAACTATTTTGAATGTGAAAGGAGTAAAAAATTTTAATTAGAGGTTAGGGATTTTTGAGACAAAAGGAAACACAAAGTCATTTTTGAAACACTTGTTCATTTTCCCTATTTCTCTCTTCCCTCTCCTCCATGGTGTGAGCTATTATTTTGCAAAATTATTGTTTACAAATTTCTTGTGGATTAGGATATTTAGGTTGGATCTAAAAGAGGGTTGCCAAAGGATTGTGTGCATTACATTCAAGAAGGATAATCTTTGTTGTTGAGGGTTTTGATTTGTGAATGTATTATTCTATTTTGATTTATACAAACATGCTTAGATAGTTTTCATATTAAATTTCATCCTTCACCTAAGGAGATTGTATGTCTTTCCATTTGTAGTATGCTAAGTTTGAATCAAGATCTATATTTTTACTTGTGAAATTTATATTTGTAAGTTTTTAGAATTGGAAAATTACATTTTATGCTAGATCTATGGAATTTTTTTGCTAAATCATTACCATTTGAAACTTAAGTAATCTCCTAATTTGAGTTCTCAAAAGGGTATATTCCATTTTAGTTTTTTATTTATTTTTAACATTGAAAAATTTCCAAAATTCATTAATGATGTTTTTGGGAAGTTTGTATGGTTTTTTTTTTTAAATATCAAAATTGAGTTGTAGACCATATTAAACCTTTTTGTTTTGTAGGATGAAAATTCTCCTTATGGAAATGCATTTATCTATCTTTTGGATATGAGTGTCTTTGTTTTTTACCTCAATTTATGTGTCACAGTATTTTAATCACTTTGGACCTTTTGGTGTTAGGATTTAACTCTAGAGTTAGGAATAGAGTGAACTTTTATTTCCATTCAAATTTGAATGGTAAACTAGAGGAGCTTGAGAATGGATAAAATATAAAAATATAATTTAAAATGAGATCAAATAAACATAAACATAATTAAGACTCAAGACATTATCATGATATATTCACATGTTTATATCCAATCTCTGTACATAAATATATTTACATGATTATTGGTTGTCCTTTCCATTCTAATTGTATGTTATTGATTTTTATTTTCATTTTCACTATTTGATTATTGGTGTTTATCACCATTTCAAATAAATTAATTAGTAGTTATCATTATTTACTTTGTATTTTATTAGCAATTATCACCATTTACTTTGTGTTTTATTAGTGACTAACACCAAATGTTTTTGATTAAGGAAAAAAAAGATTTTGAAGGGAACCTGAAACCCTTAACAATAAAAGAGCGACAAATACAACATTAAAAAAGTCTAAGCAAAAAACACAACGCTGCCCCAAAGAAGAAAACAATGGAACCCAAGGCAACACAACAAAAAGTCAACAAAAAACCACCAAAACTCTAGCCACTAGGCCAGATTCGTGAGGATCTTTGTCACCTCCTGCTCAAGTTTGTTCATATTAAGAGCAGATTTTTTGATTTCCTGGATGTTCACAAGAGCCCGGTCGGCCTTCCTCTTTAGGTTCACTCTGGCTCTATTGCTCGGCCCTCCACCTTCCAGTTGGCTTTCCTCTTTCTCAACATCCATGTACACAACCGTCCTGACCTGATATGCATTTTCCAAAATTTTCACCATCGTATTCATGGTCTTTGCTATAGATTTTAAAATTTTATGGCTCATTACTAGCACCTTGTGGAGGGAATCTTTTATATTCCTCAACTTTTCCTCTATCTCAAACAACTTACCATCATGGTTACTTTTGAAATGCTATAAATCCTCAACAGTTTTATTAAGGTACTCCACCATGTATTTCTTTTCTTCCTCAGTCCATAAATCAGTGGCTAACACCAAATGTTACTATTGGATTCCATTATTCAATATTATTTTTTCAATGTGTATTCTATTGGATGGCTCATGTATGATATGCAATTAGTATGTTTGATTATTCAACCACTTTGTTTTGTGTGTGTTGTTAGACCACCGAATCAATATGCTCCTAGTACAAAGGGGTGGGCCTTATGATCACACATTATTGTATGATGTTGATCATTATTAGGTCCATATGGATTCTTTGATATGTTCATTGGAGGGTGTGGGATTGTCTTGTTTTATCTTGTTAGTTGTATAGTTATATTTCTATTTTCTTGGAAAAGTTGTAAAGATGGATCTTGTAATCCTTGATTAGCTTCAAGAATTTCTATTTTCATAATAAGATGAACCATAATGTGTAACCATAATGTAAAATGTATATACTATAAAACATAATAAGATGAACCATAATGTGAAACCATAATGTCAAATGTATATAATGTGAAGATCATCATCTAAGAACCATAATGTGACAAATCACAATATAAAATGTATAACAAATCATGTATTTGCATGCAAAATAAATCAAAGTGGAGGATGCCTAATATGACTATGGATTGATCTCTCTCCCGATCCCTGTCTAGATCCATGTCCTGATTCTCTGGATTTGTGGCCCGGTGCCTCTCTTGATCCTCGTCTCGGTCCATGTCCCAATCTGTCTCCCTGCAAAAGAAAGTACATTAATTAATTTAATGTACACATGTGTAAATGTATTAAAGTCATATTAAAGTTATGTACTTTCAATGTTTGAATGTATTAAGTACTTTAAATATTATAAATGTGTACCTCAGATGTACCATGCATAGGATCGTCTGCATGCTCCAAATCTCCAAAGCCTAACAAACCCTCATTTTGCTACAAATTTAAAAATACTAGATTTCAATGAAGAGTGAGAACTACTTTAAAGTCAATTTTATTTTATATATGTATGTGAATTTTTAGAACGCAAAATATATTTGATTATTTGAAATTACTTGCGTCTCACCCTGGAGCACTCTACCAATGTCACTAATGTCACGAGAATGCATAGTCAAATCAGGGACACCTATATTAGGTAGAGGACCAGTGCCAAAGAGAAGTGAGCTATATGTGCCATGTACATCGTGTGCAATAGCCTCAGGGGATGTAGGCTAGTCTGGAATATGTATATCTTGTGAAGCCACCTCACCCTTACCCGATTGTCTACCAAAATGTCATCTAATATGAGCCGATACACCATCTAAAGGAATCCCATACTCATCACTGGTAAACTAGTATGATGATAGTAAATCAGCAATGGAAACCGAAGCAACATTACGTACAATGGCTTCACTCATTTGGTCACATCTAACGGTGATGGTAGCTTTTTCTCAAATGTAGGGATCATAATTGGCAGATGTAGCCTTAGAAGGAGGAAGGATAATCCGCAAACGTAATAAGTATCTGCCTACATGATCAGATGACATCTGATCGACCTGAGTAGCAATTGTGACAATATTGTCAAAAAGGTCAATTTAGGTAGGTGTTGTTGCTACACTTCCTGCTACTACTAGTTCCAAACATTTTGGAAGAACCAAAAGGTTTGGACCAACTAATGCCCTCTTGTTGATGGGCGGTGGAAAATCTACACATCTAAATTGAGGTTTGTTAGCAAACCTCCCTTTTCCCTTTCTAATATGTGAAGGAGTAGATGTGTAGTCCACTACTAACACTAAATGAAGCTCAACATATAGTTGTTTGCAAAAATAAAGTGGCAACTCATCATTATGAGGCCATCTGTGATGGGATGACAACCATCTCAGATATATAAAAGGAGCAACAAGCTCATCTGTACATCTAGTAACAACATATCCTCTAACTTTCTTTTGTCCCATATAATGAGGGAACATACTGTGCACATTATGTGTCAAAACTCTACTAGTAATAGAATCAATTTTCTATGTGCCAATAACACTACTGGAAAGGGACCTGTAAAACTCCTTTGTGCTAACCTCATCATAAGGATTATAAGATTGAATTGTGTGAATCATACAATGGATCTCCTATTGAATGCTAACTAATCTATCTCTATTAGTGAGATTAGGGGAGTTAAGTATTGTTTGGTCTGGAAACATCTCAAAGCATTCTCTAATCTCCTAATGCTATCACTATATAAATTAGACCTAGCCTCAGCTTGATGTTGAGACTAAGTGGAATGATGTGATCCATGATCATCAGCCATA
>VDFB02047230.1:478880000-478893266 GCA_007258455.2 Sequoia sempervirens
TGAGATCAAAATTTGTGTGGATTTCAGGAATTTGAATCAGTTGTTCTTAAAGGATAATTATCCATTACCAATCATGGAACATACCTTGCAGATAGTCACTAGATCAGAGATGCTATCACTTCTTGATGGTTTTTCTAGTTACAATTAGATTGAAATGGTAGAGGAGGACCGAATCAAGACAAATTTCACCATGCCATGGGGAACATTCGCTTATGAGAGGATTCCTTTCGACCTTATCAATGCCGGTGTAAATTTTTAGAGGGCCATGGATTTGGAATTTGGGGATCTCAAGTACTAGATCATAGTCGTCTACCTTGATGACTTGACCGTTTTCTCAGATAAATGGGAAGACCACTTTTTACACCTGGTGAAAGTGTTTAAGAGATGCAAGTATCATAAGATTTCATTGAATCCCAAGAAGACCATCTTTGTGGTGATAGATGGCAAGCTACTTGGCCACATCGTTTCTAAAGAGGGGAGTAGAATTGACCCAAACAGGGTGGATTCAATTAGAAACCTATCTCTTCCAACAAAAAAAATGCAGGTACATTCTTTTTTCGATAAAGTCAATTTTATCTGAAGGTTTGTACCTGATTTCTCATAGCTGACAAACGATATTTCAGCAATGATGAAAAATATGTCCACTTTCATATGGATAGAAGAAGGAAAGCAAACCTTTATCAAAATCAAAGAAGCTATTGCTAACGCACCAGTGTTGGTTTAGCCTGACTTTGGGAAGGATTTTATCCTCTATTGTTATGCGTCGGAACACACACTGTTTGCTATATTGACTCAAAAGCTCAGTGAAGAAGAAGAATATCCAATTGCTTTCATGAGCGCTAGTTTCAAGGATAGTGAATCACACTATTCTCAAATTGAGAAGAATGTGTATGTTGTCGTTAGAGCTATCAAGAATTTCAACTTCTATCTTTTGAATTCACATACAACGAAGTTTGTCACTGATCCAACAATTAAAAGTGTGTTGAATCAATAGGAGATGGGCACAAAAATAGGAAACTAGATTGCAAGAGTTTAGAAGTATGATCTAGAAATTAATCCAACCAAGCTCATTTGCAGGCAAGGTATTTGTCGATTTTTGCCGGAAGATGGAGATAAAAAGCATCAAAGCAATGGTGGAATTGAACCCGAGCAAGAAATTGAAGATGACCTTCCTTTGGTCCTACTTGTTGATTCTACGGAGGAATGGTACACACCCTATTGGTATTATTCAACTTATGGAGAATTTCCACGTCACATGGACAAACAATAGAAGAGAACATTGAAGTTGAAAGCACAAAACTTTATGCTTATAAATAACATTCTGTAAAAGCGTGGCCTTGATGAATATTTTCTATTATGTGTTGGAAGGAGCCAACAATAGAGATTGTTGGAATCTTTTCACAATCAAGCATGCAGAGGACACTTTTCATCGAGGGTCACTGCATTTAAAATCCTGCGAGCATAGTTTTATTGGCCAACTATGTTTCATGACACATATGAATGGGTGTACAGGTGTTAGATGTGTCAAAAATTTGCTAGAAAAGTTAGATTGGAAGCTACTCCACTCAGGCCAGTGATTATTGATGCTCTGTTTCAACAATGGGGTATAGATTTTGTAGGTCCTATCAACCCAAGTTCTAGTAAGGGGCATGTCTATGTCCTGACAGCAATAGATTATTTCATGAAATGGGTTCAAGCGTTTCCTACCAAATGAGCTACTTCCGAAGTTGTTTGCAACTTTCTAAAGGAGAACATCATTTCACGCTTCAGAGTGCCTCATAAAATTGTGACCGATAATGCAACATGTTTCTCATTAGAGGAACTTCTAAATTTTTGTTTTGATCATGGTATCATGCTATCACACTAATCATATTATTATCCTCAGGGTAATGGAAAATTTGAGTCATCAAATAAGAACATAGGACCACAATCGTGCGCAAGTTGGTTGACTCAAATTAGTGGGCTTGGCACAAAAAATTATATGACGCTCTTTTGGCTAATAGGATCACTCCCAAAAGAGCCATTGGCACCTTGCCTTTTATACTTTTGTATGGTACAAAAGTTGTATTAAGGATAAATTATCAAGTTAATGGAAAATAGCATAAAACTAATTAAATCCCCAATCAACAATAGAGCACAATGAAAACAAGAAGCATAAGAATAGTGAAACAACATCACCTAGTCTTCAAGCTTCCTTTGGTTCACCTCCATTGGCCTTCTCCATCTTGCTGCAATTTGTATAATTTCCCTTAGATTTGAAGTACAACTACAACCTATGCCTAAGACAAGCAAAATATTGAAGATTTGTGAGTGCTCAAGTACTCTAGTTCTCAAGCATGTTGAAAATAGCTCTGTGTGTGTGTCCAAAATTACTTGAAAGAGGACCTTTTAAAAAATTCCAAACTGAGAATAGATGGCCAGGATTAAAAGTTGGTGAAGCGCTAAGATCAAAGGCTAGGATTCAATGTGATAAGGAGGATTAGGGTTAGGGAAACATTAGGTCAAAGTTAGGGAAAGCTTTGAAATGAAGGGTTGAGATTTAGCCAACTAAATCAATGGTGGAAAATAAATGAGATAAAATAAGAGGTAATTGGAAAACCAAATAATAATATAAATATTTGATTTATGAAGAATTTGACTTATGGGTACAATAACAATGTAGTTTAATTCATAAATGGAAATAAGACAAAAGGAAATAAATAATTATTTATTTGGTGGGATAGACAGTGGGTCAAATAAATAAGAAATTATAATTGAATGATAAATGTTAATGTTACTAAATAATTAGAGGGAATAAGGATTGATTAGTGACATATTTAAATAAATAAATATAATTTATTTATTTAAATAATCATAGATGAATAAATTGCCTTGTTAGGACGCCGAAATTAAATAAGGTGAATTATATGATAGAAATATGAATATCCATAATATGGTTTACAAGTCAAAGCCATTTTATGTATTTTCCCTCTTTGACATGATGTATAGATTTATTGCATTGTGTCAAAGAAAAAGTCAAAAATATGCCCTAGTGTAAAAATGAGGAGAGGAAGGATGACGAGGAGGGTGGTATGCCCCCTCGAGAGGACAAGTGGGTTGAAAGAACATGAGTGTGCTCTTGAAATGGATGAGAAGACAAGAGGACAAAAGAATAGAGGAAATGCTAGCGTGGAAGATATGGATGTCAGGAGGAAAAAGGAATAATTCAATATTATGCCAAATAACATCATAGGTGTTGCATAATCATCATTGGGTGGTAAAATGTGACAAATGGACAACAAACACCATGATATGACATAGACCAAGGTGTGCAAGGTTGTCCACTTGCGAAAAATAGATCATCACAGATAAGGAATGTCCTAACTCATACTAAGGGCTAAGTTGCCCCAGTCTTTTTTTCAAGAAACACCAAAGACAACAATCAAAGAAAATCAAGTCATGAGATATCCTCGAGGTAGCTAGTAACATGAACATGAGACAAAGCAATAAAAAAGATAAAACAAAATAGACTAGCAAAATCAATAGTCATTCAATATTTTTGCCAATATTTGTTTGTTGAAGGGTGATTGCTTGATAGTTTGATAGTTTGATGATTTGATAGTCTGATAGTTTTGACAAAGCCTGTCATCAGGAAGGACACATCCTGAAAAGGCCAATGACGATGTGACAGAGCTTGTTTTCAAGAAAGACACATCCTAAAAAGGCGAATGACATTTTGACGGGGTCCAATTCCAAGGACACATCTTGAAGGGGACTATAAAGTGACTGGGTTGACATTGTTTTGGAAATTTGACTGATGTTTGACTTGATGACCGACTAGACTATGTTGTTTGTTGGTTCACGATTTGAATGTGGACATTTCAATGATTGTCTTGTGTCTGAGTTTGACTATGTTTTACTTATTTGACTTATGTGACAAACCCTAAAGGATTGACCTAGGTGGCCTCAAGGGCTCATCGACTGATGGCCTTTCCTACGCCGTACACTTAGAGAACTCATAGTTCGATAGGGACAAGACTGACATATTGAAGAAAAATTGACATGTGTTGACTTGACCCGATGAACCCTAAGGGACAGGACGTAGGGGGCCTCAGGGGCACATCGATGATGGCCTTGTCTACACAGAAAATGCATAGATACCTCTTAGTTTGACACGACTCTTGACTTTGTTGAAATGACAAAGTGTTGAATCATGATTTTATTTGACAATGCTTAAAGGACTGACCTAATGCCTCGGGGGCATATCAACAGATGGACTTGCCTACATCCAATCACATAGGCAACGTAGTTTGACAAGGAAAAAGACTGAGCTAATTGAATTTGACTCTACTTTTTGGGATTTTGAAAGTTATATGGATGTTTTTGTGTTTTTCACATGCTTTAATTTTTTTACGGGTTTTATGAATTTTTTTTGAATGTTTTATTTTTTTTTCTTTTGAATATTTGATTTTTTTTTCACTTTTGGGGCATTTTTTAACCTCTAGTGACTAATTTGAACATTGAAAGGAAACTGAGTGACCAGAAATGTGCTTTTGTCGAGGTCTAGGACTAACCATCAGGGATAGGATGGGACAAGAGTTTATTATAGGTAGGAGATGGAAGAGAAATTGATGCAAGATGTCAACTATTTGAAAGTCATGATAAAGATGACCGAGCCTTATGATGGATGTAAAATGGTAGATAATGGAAAGTAAAGTCATTATTATGGATTAGGGTGGAAGATCAGGTAGAGTGATAGTAGATGTGAAGCTGACTACTGACGCTTGTTATTTGGTTTTCACCATGTTGAACATCAAAGCACAGAAGTGGTTTTCACTATTGGACAACTTATTTCTCGCTATTTTTTCATGATTTTTATTTTTTGTTTAATGCCAAAGATGCATGTTTGCGGGTTTCATCAAGGTGACAATGATTTTCAGGCACCTTTTATACTGGCAAATATGTAAATTTGCACATATACAGCTATTGATGAATTTGAAAATGGTTCCTTCTAAGTGTGCTGGACAACTGATAAGCACCATAACCAAAATATGTTGTTATGACATATGGACCCAACCAGTTGGGCTCAAATTTATTGGGTTTCTCACATTCTGCTTGATTTTTTGGATTCTCCATCAACACTAATTCACCAATGTCGAAGTGCCTAATCAAAACGCATTATAATTGAGGCAAAATTTTGATATTCCTTAGATGAGTCAGGCCTTTATGTAATTTGTCCAACCAATTCGCTTTTTTTAAACGGCGGGAACATTGATATTCATTCGATGAGGACACTTTCATTGGGGAGACGTAGGGAGGGGACTTTGCCTCTATAGCAAGGATGGCCTGTGCCAGAAAAACTAGGGTGAATGGGTGAGCATTGGGTGGCATGTGCAGGATGCAGTATAAGGTAGTTGTGATAATGCCCAATCACTTGACGGGGAGTCTGGCATGCTTTAAATTTGATTATGGTCTTATTGGATGCCTCATCTTGGCCATTACATTGTGGGTAATAGGGCATGAAAAAGCGGTGCTGGATGTGGAATTGCTCACATAACTCACATACATCCTAATTTTTGAAGGGATGACTGTTGTTAGTGATGATGGTTTGGGGGGCACCATACCAACATATGATGTAATTAAGGATAAATTTGGATTATTTTTTATAGGTAATGTATGTCATAGGGATGGATTCAACCCATTTCATGAAGTATTCAGTGGCAGTGATGATGAACTTATGGCCATTTGATGAGGTGGGATGAATTTTGCCTATGAGGTCTAGTCCCCATTGGGAGAAGGGCCATGGTGAAGTGATAGGTTGCAACTCCTATGTGGGTGCATGAATGAGGTCACTGTGTATTTGGAATTGTCAAAATTTCTACACAAAGTGCTAGGAATCCTACTCCATTGTAGGCTAGTAGTATCCCAATCACATCATGATCTTTTTGGCTAGGGTTAGACCACTAGAATGGGCTCCACATATACCTTTGTGTACTTCACGTAAGGTAGTTTGTGCTTCATTAGTGTCAAGACATCTTAGTAAGGTGTTGTTAAATCTATGTCTATATAAGGTATCACCAATGATGGCGTAGCGAGAGGCTTTGCAAATGAAGTACTTGCACTAATTGTTGGAAAGCTCGGGTGGTAGGGTTTGGGAATGTAAGTATTCATAGATATCTTGGTACCAAGGGGAATTAGAGCCAACAAGTTCACATACCATTTCATATTCTAGGACATCAAAAGCGGAGACCAACAACTATTCCACTAAGAACTCGTACTATGACATTATTGGGAATGTCCAAAAGAGATCCAATGGTGGTCATGGCATCAACCGCTTTTTTCTAAATCTGTGGGATTTGGGAAAAAGTAATGTTTTCAACATACAACTTAAAACTATCAACCATTCTTTTGTATGGGGTCAATTTCTCATCTTTAGTGTCATAGTCATCATTGACTTGTCGAATGACCAATTGAGAATCACCAAAGACCTGCAAACTTGTAATTTTCCATTTTATAGCCATACACAATCTTGTGAGTAAGGCCTCATATTCTACAATGTTGTTTGTACACAAGAAGACTATTCTAAATGATTTGGGTATAGTGTCACCTTGAGGGGTGACGAATAGTATTTATACACCTGATCCATGACTAGTGTATGAGCCATCAAAATATAGCTGCCATGTTGTGACAATGTCTAATGTAAATATTGACTCATCTAGGAAATCAGAAATCAAATGGTGAGCAGATTTTGTGGTGCATCAACAAGTTGGTTTGTGATAACTTGTCCTTTTATTGCCTTACGTTCCACATATTGAATGTCATACTCACTGAGTATCATGACCCATTTAGCCAATCATCTTGTTAATGCTGCCCTATTAAGTAGATATTTTAGGGGATCTATTTTTACTACAAGCTTAGTTTGGTGATTTAACATGTAGTGTCTTAACTTTTGAGTGGTGAAAACCACTGCAAGAAAAGCACGTTCAATTGGACTATAGTTAAGCTCATATCCCACCAAAGTGTAGCTAATATAATAGATTGCTTGTTCCTTTTCCTCATGGTCGTTTTGAGCCAGAAATGCCCCTAGTGTAGCTATAGTGGCTGAGATGTAAAAATTAGGGGTTTTCCATCAATAGGCAGCATTAGGACAAGAGGTGTCAAGAGATACTATTTAATTCGCTGAAAAGCTACCTCACACTTGTCGGTCCAAATGAAAGGAACTCCCTTGCGTAACAGATACTAAAAAGGTTGAAATTTATCTACAAGTTGTGTATTGAAGTGCCTAATATACTAGAGTCAGCCTTGTAGTGTTTGAAGTTGATTGATTCCTTTAGGTGGAGGCATGTCTAATATTGCTTTGAATTTTTCTGGGTCTACTTCAATGATTCGGCTGGAAACAATGTATCCCAAAAGCTTTCTTGATGTCACACCGAAGATACATTTCTTGGGATTTAGGCAGACCTTATATTCTTCTAGCCGGTAGAAAATCTTGTCCAGGACTCTTAAGTGATCACCATGTGTCAAGGATTTTTCCAAAAGGTCATCAACATAGTTTTCCATCAATGTGTGCATGAGATCATGAAATATGGTGGTCATAGCTCTTTGATAGGTTGCGCTTGCATTTTTTCAGTCCAAAGGGCATGACATTCCAGCAATATGTACCCCATGGGAAAGTGAATGTCATCTTTTGTTGGTCTTTAGGGGAAATATATATCTAATTATATCCCAAGAAGCCATCCATGAGGGACAACATCTCATATCCTACTGTTAGGTCTACTATGATGTTGATATTTGGGAGTGGGAAGTCATCCTTCGAACATGCTTTGTTCAAGTCCTGGAAATCTATGCAAATACAGATTTGTCCATTTGGTTTGGTCACTGGTACAAGGTTTGAGATCCAGTCTACATAGTCGATAGGTCTTATAAAACCGACATCCAATAATTTCTTAAGTTCAACTTTAACCAACATAGCTATAAGACCATGCAAAATTGATTTGGAGTTCTATGAAAAATGCTTGAAATTTTGGATTTTTCTCTTATGTGAGGGATGTTGCAAAGAAAACAGTCTTAGGACTATCTGTCGTACCGATGTTGACTTCTAGTACATCTTTCATTAGCATCGGGGATCATTCTTCATTGACAAGGAGAAAGTCTAACCCTCCATCCTCAGGTTCCTTAGAGAGGTTTTCTCCCTCAGATATGTCCTTTATTTTTACTTTTTCTTGGTCAAGAGCCGCCTTACAGTTTTCACCTAAAGACCATTAATTTTTTATTTTATTTTTGTCATTTTTGCGACTAGAGGGTGGGATAGTCTCACCGAAATATACTGGAATGTCAAGATCTATAGTGAAGCCAACCTTATGGTCCCCATATGGTATGCCCTCTCGCAGTCCCATAAATTCAGCAATGGCCTCATCATTTTCAAATATGTCCAAGGTAGGTGGATCTTGTTGGTCCCAATCGATCAATTGTGGGTAAACAAGGGAGATGCCATCATCGATGTTAGTGAAGGATGGGGAAGTAGCTGATAGGGTAAAGATAGAGGTATTATCGGGGTCTTGAAAGGATTCTATCCCTACTCTTCTGTGTGTGGTCTTTGGTGGGTCAGATTCATAGAAGGAGTCAACATGAATATTGATATCCATGAGGCTGGTAAAGGATGGATGGGGCATGTCGAACTCCTAAAAGACATGATCAAGCTCATAGTCACTTGTGGTATAGGAATCCCACTCATATTCATTAGACTCGGTGTCACCATAATAGATGTCGGTAGGATCCTTAGATGTCTCAACATCTTCCAAAGCACTCACATCCTTATTTGAAAGCATCGTAGTACTTGGAGCGCCAATCTTAATTGGTACAAATGCTAACCCTAAGTGCTTTGGTTGTTTAAGAGGCATCAAGGGTTCTCTCATTCCATTTGTATGTATACCAAGGCCACTAATTCCATCATAACCCTATTGTTTCATGAATTCAAAACCTTTTCCATATTGTTCTATCGGTAAAGGTGACAAATCTTCTTCATCTTTGTAAATCCAAGCTGAAATTTCCTCAATGTATTCTTTGTTTAACTCTCCCAAGCTTGTGAAGGTGGTGGTGGGAGGAACTTTAATGAATTCTTTGGATTCCATCTTGAAGCAAGGCCTTCCATAAGACTAGGGAGAATTAGGTAGCTCTGTGATGCAATAGGAAGTATTCAGTTTATACTCACCACAACCTTTCTCTTGGATCTTGATTTTGAGGTCTAGGGATGGGGTTTTGGATGTGGATGATTTAAGGAGGGTGGAGGGATTGACATAACTAGATGAAGTGGATGCAGAAGTGGATGCAAAAGCTTCTTGATTGATAGGCACCTGGTGCTCGGGGACTCCCCTTAAATTAGTGCATTATTAGAAGGGATCAAGATTGCCAATGATCCTGACTTTTGTGCCATTATATGGAAATTTAAAAGCATTGATGATAGGTGGAAGGAATGGCTTTCATGGCATGAATCCAAGGTCTTTTGAGGAGAAGGTTATATGGAAGTTCAAGATCCAAGACTTCGAATGTGGTTTCCATAACTGCGGGGCCAACTCTGATAGGGAGTGTGATAACACCCTTGGAAGAGCATTCTTCATCATCATATGCCTTGATTACAATACTTTTGGTTGTGTCTACACATGCTTCAAAATAGCCCAATGCCTTGACCAATTTTAAGGTGCAAATGTTTAGTCCAGCTCCACCATCTACCAGGACTTGTCTGACCTTATGTTGATGGAAAAATACCTCAAGGTGTAATTGGTTAGACTTTTGTGTAGAGTAATCTTTGTCAGAAAAGGAGACATGGAATGAATTGGCCAAGTATCCAACCATGGCTTCAAATCGGTTGACATCTAGGTCAGTAGGAAGAGAGGTTTCTTTTAAAGTCTTATCGAGGATAGCTTTGTGTTTAGGTGATAGGCGTAACAACTCAAGGATATAAATGTGTGCAGGTGTCTTACCCAATTGTTCGACAAGATTATATTGGTCTTTGGATTGTGGTTGCTATGAAGAAGGATTGGATAAAGTAATCTTAGCCCTGAGGGTAGTGATGACGCATTCAGAAACCTTTTTAATGGTGATTGTGTTAACACAATCATCAGCAGCATGGAGATGATCAATTATATGTGAGTAATCAAAGGAATTCCCTGTCTAATTGGCCTGATTATCTGTCTTTCAACCTAAGGTGGAGGGCTTTCCTGAACCATGGTTTTGTAACAGATTTTTGAAAATTGTATGGTCTTGGTTGGAAGTTTGTTTTTGTCCTTCAACCTCTATGGTACCATTTTCAATTAGATCTTGGATTATGTTCTTCAATTGATGACATGAGGAGGTCTTGTTCCCTTTAATGTGTTGGTAGTCACAAAAGGCATTGTCATCCCACCAAGATGGTTTGAACTATCCCGGGTCGTATGGTTTGGGATCTTGGAGTTGTATGACATCTGATTGTACTAACTTTTTCAAGATAGTTTCAATTAGTTTTGGTAAAGGAGTGTATTGTCTCTGTGGGTATTTCCTTGGTTGTCTTGGGGTTCCTTGTTCTTGAGTATGTTGGACCATGTTATCTGCTAGGTTGGAAACATATGGTGTATTTTTGTTTGCGTTGGGTGCTTTGAGAGTCAATGTGGGACCTATTTGATTTACAGCTTTTGTGTCTATAACTCCATCATTTGTTACATTCTTATTGCGGGACCAAAACTTTCTTTTTTCATTAGAGGTTTGTTGGTTGTGTGTATTTTTTTTTCCATATGCAAATTCTCCTTTGGAAATTAGGGCTTTTCTGAGTTGAACTCCTTTTTCGACAAGGGTAATGAAAGTGTTGCAACAATGGACCTGTAAGCCATATCTTAGTGGTCCAAGAATATTTTGCACAAACATGGTGACCTTTTATTTTTCTGGTATCTCCATAAGGCATCGACTTGCTAAAGTTCTTCATCTTTGGAAAAATGGAATAAATGTCTTTCATGTTTCTTCTTGAGTAGTTCTACATAATGAGGCAATTTCAATGTCTGTGTCAATGTTATAGGCATAATTTTTGAAAAAATTGTTGGCTAATTCATCCCACAATTTTATTCCTTTAGATAACCGTGCAAACCATTCAAGTGCATGACCCACAAGACTCCTAGGAAAGAGTCATCAGATAAGTATGTTCATAAGCAACGTCCACGTAGTTGGTTGTGAATTCTCTTATGTGTTCGATGGGATTAGTTTTCCCTTTGTATTTAGAAAAGTTTGGCACCACATATCTTGGTGGGAACTGTGTCATGTATAGGTTCGTGTCATATGGATACGAACATAGGTCATATGATGTGTGAGCCGTTTTGTTGGAAATTTGCAAGTTTTCCACTTGTTTCTGCAAAGTTGCGATTTGAGTTGTCAGTGCATCCACTATGGGCTTGTTTGTGGCATCACACATGCTAGTGATAGGTATCCCACAAGTTCCCACTTGTTGTGAGGGGATGGTCTAATTTGGGATATATTGTTGTCGAGACATGTGTGGCACATTTGGATTTTGTTGATATTGGGTGTTTTGCATGGAAATGTGTTGTTGTTGTGTATGGATGTGAGATGTATATGTAGGGATGTGTGTGTCAGCGGTGTTCGTTTGTATTTGTGGAATTTGCTGACCTGAAATGTTTTGATGCCCAAATGTACTCATGTTGCGGTATTTGATTTCCTTGTCCAAATTGATAAATGTGGCCATGTGGAATGTTTGTGTTTTTCCTTTGGGGAATATGGGTGTTGGTATTGATATGTGATGAAGTGTGAATATTTGGTTGGGGTCCTTGAAGAGTGAACCATCTCTTGTTCCTTCCAAAGGGGTGTAATGTATTTTTTCCCATGGCATTAGTTGAGGATCCAATCAAATGATTTGACGATGTGGTTCCCATGGCGCTAGATGAAGATCCAAATATGAGGTTTGAGGTGTTAGTATCCATTGTGCTAGTTGAAGTCCCAAAGGTAGCTCCCATAGTTTGTGATGGAATTGTGGATTTTTTTTTTGGAATTGAATATGATGTGGCATTGGCTAGGGTTGATGTTCCCCCAATGGATGTTGTGTTGACCACATTTGAAGTGTTTGGAGTGGTGGTACTAATGGGGGTGTGGTTTTCATTTTTTTGTGGTGTGGATAGGGGTTGAATTGTTTGAGTGGTATGGTCGGGAGATGTTGATCTAAAAGTGTTAATGTCAAACCCTCGTGGCAACCTAGCTCCTTGGTCTAGAAGCATGGCTAGGTATCTGTCTAAGTCTTGGAGGATTAATTCTTCCACAAAGGAAGCCACATCAGGATTTTTTGCAGCTGCTTCTAGGTCTTCCACAAATACTTGTCCATTTTCATCTCTTCGTATGAAAGGTTCAAATGGGTTATGTGAGGAAGGTGGTATGTTCATGTCACTAAATGGGTTGATGAAAGGTGCCCCCATATCCGTGGTTGAGTTCATGTCATATGAAAATTTATAAGGATTATTGCCTTTTTCCAAAAGGGTCCATTTGTCTCCTTTTTCTTTGTAGTCTTGTTTCAACCATATAAGTCTTTCTCAAATGGTGGAGGATGGAGGATGATCAAACCTATGTATGCAAATGATATGACACTATGTTTTTGGATTTTTATAATAAGGAATGGAATAATGAAAATGTAACTATGTTTTTGGTGTTTTTTGTGAAATAGGGGATGCAATGATGATATTTTCTGAAGAGGATGCCAAGTGCAATGAGGGTAATGAGGACTAAAATGAGGATGCCAAATGAAATGGGGATAATGAGGACTAAAATGAGGATGTGGAAGACTAGAGTATTCTAATGTAAATGCAAGGAGCTCCAAAGTGCACTCAATATTAGTAGACTTTTTGAAAGGTTTCCTAAGTACTCAAGGTGTGGAAAATGCCTCAATTTCAATTTCCAAGGGACTATTTGTAGGACTAAAGGAAATGATAAGATGACAAGGTGAGATTCCAGACTAGACTTATGAGTTAGAATTATCTCACAAAAGGACAAAGACAAAAAGTGGGATGATTTTGACCAAGTCCAAAGACAATCTAATTTTGAAGGCCAAGGTTTGACCAGGAATGAAAAGTCTACCTATTCTAAATTCTATAAAATGAGGACCTATGAGGTTATTTATGCTGAAAAATGATGGTGGATTCTAAGGTGTTACTAAAAAGTGCAATGACAAACAAAATGCAAACTAAAAATGCAAGGAGGATTTGGGCAATTTTTTTTTTTGGTTTTGAACAGAGACCGCAGAAAAAAGGTGTCTAAAAGCAATTT
>VDFB02047230.1:478896129-478908147 GCA_007258455.2 Sequoia sempervirens
ACATTTATATCCTTGAGTTGTTATGCCTATCACCTAAACACAAAGCTATCCTCGGTAAGACTTTAAAAGAAACCTCTCTTCCTACTAACCTAGATGTCAACCGATTTGAAGCCATGGTTGGATACTTGGCCAATTCATTCCATGTCTCCTTTTCTGACAAAGACTACTCTACACAAAAGTCTAACCAATTACACCTTGAGGTATTTTTCCATCAACATAAGGTCAGACAAGTCCTGGTAGATGGTGGAGCTAGACTAAACATTTGCACCTTGAAATTGGTCAAGGCATTGGGCTATTTTGAAGCATGTGTAGACACAACCAAAAGTATTGTAATCAAGGCATATGATGATGAAGAATGATCTTCCAAGGGTGTTATCACACTCCCTATCAGAGTTGGCCCCGCAGTTATGGAAACCACATTCCAAGTCTTGGATCTTGAACTTCCATATAACCTTCTCCTCGAAAGACCTTGGATTCATGCCATGAAAGCTGTGCCTTCCACCTATCATCAATGCTTTTAAATTTCCATATAATGGCACAAAAGTCAGGATCATTGGCAATCTTGATCCCTTCTAATAATGCACTAATTTAAGGGGAGTCCCCGAGCACCAGGTGCCTATCAATCAAGAAGCTTTTGCATCCACTTCTGCATCCACTTCATCTAGTTATGTCAATCCCTCCACCCTCCTTAAATCATCCACATCCAAAACCCCATCCCTAGACCTCAAAATCAAGATCCACGACAAAGGTTGTGGTGAGTATAAACTGAATACTGCCTATTGCATCACAAAGCTACCTAATTCTCCCTAGTCTTATGGAAGGCCTTGCTTCAAGATGGAATCCAAAGATGTCATTAAATTTCCTCCCACCACCACCTTCACAAGCTTGGGAGAGTTAAACAAAGAAGACATTGAGGACATTTCAGCTTGGATTTACAAAGATGAAGAAGATTTGTCACCGTTACCGATAGAACAATATGGAAAAGGTTTTGAATTCATGAAACAATAGGGTTATGATGGAATTAGTGGCCTTGGTATACATACAAATGGAATGAGAGAACCCTTGATGCCTCTTAAACAACCAAAGCACTTAGGGTTAGCATTTGTACCAATTAAGATTGGCGCTCCAAGTACTACGATGCTTTCAAATAAGGATGTGAGTGCTTTGGAGGATGTTGAGACATCTAAGGATCCTACCGACATCTATTATGGTGACACCGAGTCTAATGAATATGAGTGGGATTCCTATACCACAAGTGACTATGAGATTGATCATGTCTTTTAGGAGTTCGACATGCCCCATCCATCCTTTACCAGCCTCATGGATATCAATATTCGTGTTGACTCCTTCTATGAATCTGACCCACCAAAGACCACACACAGAAGAGTAGGGATAGAATCCTTTCGAGACCCCGATAATACCTCTATCTTTACCCTATCAGCTACTTCCCCATCCTTCACTAACATCGATGATGGCATCTCCCTTGTTTACCCACAATTGATTGATTGGGACCAACAAGATCCACCTACCTTGGACATATTTGAAAATGATGAGGCCATTGCTAAATTTATGGGACTACGAGAGGGCATACCATATGGGGACCATAAGGCTGGCTTCACTATAGATCTTGACATTCCAGTATATTTCGGTGAGACTATCCCACCCTCTAGTCGCAAAAATGACAAAAATAAAATAAAAAATGAATGGTCTTTAGGTGAAAACTGTAAGGCGGCTCTTGACCAAGAAAAAGTAAAAATAAAGGACATATCTGAGGGAGAAAACCTCTCTAAGGCACCTGAGGATGGAGGGTTAGACTTTCTCCCTGTCAATGAAGAATTATCCCCGATTCTAATCGAAGATGTACTAGAAGTCAACATCGGTACGACAGATAATCCTAAGACTGTTTTCTTTGCAACATCCCTCACATAAGAGAAAAATCCAAAATTTCAAGCATTTTTCATAGAACTCCAAATCAATTTTGCATGGTCTTATGCTGATATGCCAGGGTTAGAACCCAAGTTGGTCCTACATCATCTACCATTGCATACAAATGCAAAGTTGATCAAACAAAAGCTTAGAAAAATGCACCCTCAAATAGCTATGTTGGTTAAAGTTGAACTTGAGAAATTATTGGATGTCGGTTTTATAAGACCTATCGACTATGTAGACTGGATCTCAAACCTTGTACCAGTGACCAAACCAAATGGACAAATCCGTATTTGCATAGATTTCCAGGACTTGAACAAAGCATGTTCGAAGGATGACTTCCCACTCCCAAATATCAACATCATAGTAGACCTAACAGTAGGATATGAGATGTTGTCCCTCATGGATGGCTTCTTGGGATATAATCAGATCTATATTTCCCCTAAAGACCAACATAAGATGACATTCACTTTCCCATGGGGTACATACTGCTGGAATGTCATGCCCTTTGGACTGAAAAAATGCAAGCGCAACCTATCAAAGAGCTATGACCACCATATTTCATGATCTCATGCACACATTGATGGAAAACTATGTTGATGACCTTTTGGAAAAATCCTTGACACATGGTGATCACTTAAGAGTCCTGGACAAGATTTTCTACCGGCTAGAAGAATATAAGGTCCGCCTAAATCCCAAGAAATGTATCTTCGGTGTGACATCAAGAAAGCTTTTGGGATACATTGTTTCCAGCCGAATCATTGAAGTAGACCCAGAAAAATTCAAAGCAATATTAGACATGCCTCCACCTAAAGGAATCAATCAACTTCAAACACTACAAGGCTGACTCTAGTATATTAGGCACTTCAATACACAACTTGTAGATAAATTTCAACCTTTTTAGTATTTGTTACGCAAGGGGGTTCCTTTCATTTGGACCGACAAGTGTGAGGTAGCTTTTCAGCGAATTAAATAGTATCTCTTGACACCTCTTGTCCTAATGCTGCCTATTGATGGAAAACCCCTAATTTTTACATCTCAGCCACTATAGCTACACTAGGGGCATTTCTGGCTCAAAACGACCATGAGGAAAAGGAACAAGCAATCTATTATATTAGCTACACTTTGGTGGGATATGAGCTTAACTATAGTCCAATTGAACGTGCTTTTCTTGCAGTGGTTTTCACCACTCAAAAGTTAAGACACTACATGTTAAATCACCAAACTAAGCTTGTAGTAAAAATAGATCCCCTAAAATATCTACTTAATAGGGCAGCATTAACAAGATGATTGGCTAAATGGGTCATGATACTCAGTGAGTATGACATTCAATATGTGGAACGTAAGGCAATAAAAGGACAAGTTATCACAAACCAACTTGTTGATGCACCACAAAATCTGCTCACCATTTGATTTTTGATTTCCTAGATGAGTCAATATTTACATTAGACATTGTCACAACATGGCAGCTATATTTTGATGGCTCATACACTAGTCATGGATCAGGTGTATAAATACTATTCGTCACCCCTCAAGGTGACACTATACCCAAATCATTTAGAATAGTCTTCTTGTGTACAAACAACATTGTAGAATATGAGGCCTTACTCACAAGATTGTGTATGGCTATAAAATGGAAAATTACAAGTTTGTAGGTCTTTGGTGATTCTCAATTGGTCATTCGACAAGTCAATGATGACTATGACACTAAAGATGAGAAATTGACCCCATACAAAAGAATGGTTGACAGTTTTAAGTTGTATGTTGAAAACATTACTTTTTCCCAAATCCCACAGATTTAGAAAAAAGCAGTTGATGCCATGACCACCATTGGATCTCTTTTGGACATTCCCAATAATGTCATAGTACGAGTTCTTAGTGGAATAGTTGTTGGTCCCCGCTTTTGATGTCCTAGAATATGAAATGGTATGTGAACTTGTTGGCTCTAATTCCCCTTGGTACCAAGATATCTATGAATACTTACATTCCCAAACCCTACCACCCGAGCTTTCCAACAATTAGCGCAAGTACTTCATTTGCAAAGCCTCTCGCTACGCCATCATTGGTGATACCTTATATAGACATAGCTTTAACAACACCTTACTAAGATGTCTTGACACTAATGAAGCACAAACTACCTTACGTGAAGTACACAAAGGTATATGTGGAGCCCATTCTAGTGGTCTAACCCTAGCCAAAAAGATCATGATGTGATTGGGATACTACTAGCCTACAATGGAGTAGGATTCCTAGCACTTTGTGTAGAAATTTTGACAATTCCAAATACACAGTGACCTCATTCATGCACCCACATAGGAGTTGCAACCTATCACTTCACCATGGCCCTTCGCCCAATGGGGACTAGACCTCATAGGCAAAATTCATCCCACCTCATCAAATGGCCATAAGTTCATCATCACTGCCACTGAATACTTCATGAAATGGGTTGAATCCATCCCTATGACATACATTACCTATAAAAAATAATCCAAATTTATCCTTAATTACATCATATGTTGGTATGGTGCCCCCCAAACCATCATCACTAACAACAGTCATCCCTTCAAAAATTAGGATGTATGTGAGTTATGTGAGCAATTCCACATCCAGCACCGCTTTTTCATGCCCTATTACCCACAATGTAATGGCCAAGATGAGGCATCCAATAAGACCATAATCAAAATTCTTAAAAATCATGTCAATGACATTGGTCGTGATTGGCACATTCAACTTAACCCCGCCCTAAGGGCATATCGCACAAGCATCCACACACCCACTAGTGCCACTCCATTCACCCTAGTCTTTGGTACAGAGGCCATCCTTCCTATAGAGGTCAAATTCCCCTCCCTACGGGTCTCCATGAAAGGGCTCATTGACAATGAGGAATACCGAATAACTCGGTTGCATGAGTTAGAATTGTTGGATGAACGTGGAAAGAGGGCCTTGACTCATCTACAGGAATATCAAAACTTCCTTTTCCACAATTACAATAAAAGGGTTTTGATTAGAGACTTTGACATCGGTGACTTAGTGTTGATGGAGAATCCGAAAAAATCAAGCAAAACGTGAGAAACCTGGCAAATTTGAGCCCAACTGGCTGGGTCCATATGTCATAACAACATCATTTGGTTCTGGTGCTTATCAGTTGTCCACACTTGAAGGGTAACCTTTATCAGAGCCTATCAATAGCTTGCACCTGTGCAAATTCTATACATAGCTTCAAAAAGTCATAAAAAAGGAAAAATCAAGAAAATTGTTACCTTGATGAAAACCTGGCAAACAAGCATCTTGGTGACAAAAATAAAATAAAATAAAAATCATGAAAAAAATAAAGAGAAATAAGTCGTCCAACAGTGAAAACCACTTCGATGGTGCTTTGGACAAGTACCATGGTGATACCTGGCAAACAAGCTCCAGGTGTAGTCAGTCTCTGCTTCGTCATCTACTATCAGTCTACCTGATCTTCCACCCTAATCCATAATAATGACTTTACTTTCCATTATCTGCCATGTTACATCCATCATAAGGCCTGGTCATCTTTATCATGACTTTCAAATGGTTGAAATTTTGCATCCATTTCTCTTCCATCTTCTGCCTATAATAAACTTGTGTCCCATCCCATCCCTGATGGTTAGTCCTAGACCTGACTAGGGGCACATTTCCTAATACTAGGCTTCCTTGAATTCTAAATTGGTCACTGGAGGTTTTAAAATTCCCAAAAGACAAAAAAAAACATATATTCCCAAAAAAAATAAAAAATCAAAACATTTCAAAAAGACAAAAAAATCATAAAACTCCAAAAATCCAAAAAAATTAAAGCATGTGAAAAACACAAAAACATCCATATAACTTTCAAAATCCCAAAAAGTAGAGTCAAATTCAATTAGCTCAGTCTTTTTCCTTGTCAAACTACGTTGCCTATGTGATTGGATGTAGGCAAGTCCATCTGTTGATATGCCCCCGAGGCATTAGGTCAGTCCTTTAAGCATTGTCAAATAAAATCATGATTCAACACTTTGTCATTTCAACAAAGTCAAGAGTCGTGTCAAACTAAGAGGTATCTATGCATTTTCTGTGTAGACAAGGCCATCATCGATGTGCCCCTGAGGCCCCCTACGTCCTGTCCCTTAGGGTTCATCGGGTCAAGTCAACACATGTCAATTTTTCTTCAATATGTCAGTCTTGTCCCTATCGGGAACTCAGCAGGAAATTTTCCCTGAGGTACTTCTACAGAGTAAGCTTTATCACCTGATGAGCCTTGAGGCTACTTAGGCTGAATCCTTTAGTTTGCCATGTCGGCCAAGTAAACAAGTAGTCAAACTCAGATAAGATAAATCATTGAAATGTATTATATCTAAATCGTGGAACTAAATAAATATATATCTAGCTGGCCATCAAGTCGTGTTATCAAATGTTAGTTCCATCACTTTTCCAGAGAGTCCTTCCTGCACATGTCCTTGGGAAATCAATCTCCTCCCTTTTGTGTCTTCTTTTCGAAAGTTCAAGCTCTCATATATTTGCCATTATTCTAGATAGGTCCTTCCCTCACACAGTTTACTAAACTATCGACGACCAAACACAACTATCAAACTATCAAGTAATCACTTTGTAACAAACAAAATATTGGTAAAATACTGAATGTATCACGGATTTTGCCTGCCTATCTTTTGTTTTATCTTGTATTTGCTTTGTCTCATGGTTCATGTTATTTTACCTCAAGGATCTCCTGAAGGATTTAGAGGTGCAGGGATGTCTGTTGACTCTGCATTTCTTTGATTGTTGTCTCTGGTGGCTTCTTGAAAAAAGATTGGGGCAACTTAGCCCTTAGTATGTGTTAGGACATTCCTTGTCTGCGACTATCTATTTTTTGCAAGTGGATGACCTTGCACACCTTGGTCTATGTTATACCATGGTGTTTTTTGTCCATTTGTGTCATTTTAATGCCCAATGATGATTATGCAACACCTATGATAGTGTTACTTGGGTGCATATTGAATTACATATTCCCTTTTCCTCCCTATCCGCTGTCTCCACGCCAGCATTTCCCTCTGTATTCCTTTGTCCCTCTTTGTCTCTCCCTCTAATCCATTCCTAAGAGCATACCCAAGGTTCCTCTTCAACCCACTTCTTGTCCCTCCCTTCGAGAGGGTATATACCACCCCTCCCTGCCAACCTCCTTCCTTCCTCTCCCGCCTTTTACACTAAGTTTTTGACTTTTCTGGATAATAATGTGATAAACTATATCATGTCAGTGGAAAATGTATCTTGGACTTGGTAAACTATATTTATGGATTACCATGCTAATTCTCATACATAATTCAATTATTTAATCAAGGGGTCTTAATGTCATAATTATTCCCTCCATAGACAGGCTCTTAAATGAAAGCAAACTGCAGGCCTACGGGCACAGTGAATTGAACTAAACTCCTTATCTCCCACCATTTAATAACATTACTTCATTTATCCTTCAATTAAATAGAAATACTATCCATTTTAACCTATAATTCTTATAGGTCACCAAATAAAGGAACAAATGGTCATCATTCTTTGACTCTATTCCCCATTTGTATATGAATTTCTTAATCTGTATAAGTCAACCCTCTCCATAAATCAAATATTTATATTATTATTTGGTTTTCCAATTACCTCTTATTTTATCTCATTTATTTTCCACCATTGATTTAGTTGGCTAAATCTCAACCCTTCATTTCAAAGCTTTCCCTAACTTTGACCTAATGTTTCCCTAACCCTAATCCTCCTTATCACATTGAATCCTAGCCTTTGATCTTAGCGCTTCACCAACTTTTAATCCTGGCCATCTATTCTCAGTTTGGAATTTTTTAAAAGGTCCTCTTTCAAGTAATTTTGGACACACACACAGAGCTATTTTCAACATGCTTGAGAACTAGAGTACTTGAGCACTCACAAATCTTCAATATTTTGCTTGTCTTAGGCATAGGTTGTAGTTGTACTTCAAATCTAAGGGCAATTATACAAATTGCAACAAGATGGAGAAGGCCAATGGAGGTGAACCAAAGGAAGCTTGAAGACTAGGTGATGTTGTTTCACTATTCTTATGCTTCTTGTTTTCATTGTGCTCTATTGTTGATTGGGGATTTAATTAGTTTTATGCTATTTTCCATTAACTTGATAATTTATCCTTAATACAACTTTTGTACCATACAAAAGTATAAAAGGCAAGGTGCCAATGGCTCTTTTGGGAGTGATCCTATTAGCCAAAAGAGCGTCATATAACTTTTTGTGCCAAGCCCACTAATTTGAGTCAACCAACTTATGCACGATTGTGGTCCTATGTTCTTATTTGATGACTCAAATTTTCCATTACCCTGAGGATAATAATATGATGAGTGTGATAGCATGATACCATGATCAAAACAAAAATTTAGAAGTTCCTCTAATGAGAAACATGTTGCATTATCGGTCACAATTTTATGAGGCACTCTGAAGCGTGAAATGATGTTCTCCTTTAGAAAGTTGCAAACAACTTCGGAAGTAGCTCATTTGGTAGGAAACGCTTGAGCCCATTTCGTGAAATAATCTATTGCTGTCAGGACATAGGCATGCCCCTTACTAGAACTTGGGTTGATAGGACCTACAAAATCTATACCCCATTGTTGAAACAGAGCATCAATAATCACTGGCCTGAGTGGAGTAGCTTCCAATCTAACTTTTCCAACAAATTGCTGACACATCTAACACCTGTACACCCATTCATATGTGTCATGAAACATAGTTGGCCAATAAAACTATGCTCGCAAGATTTTAAATGCAGTGACCCTCGATGAAAAGTGTCCTCTGCATGCTTGATTGTGAAAAGATTCCAACAATCTCTATTGTTGGCTCCTTCCAACACATAATAGAAAATATTCGTCAAGGCCGCACTTTTACAGAATGTTATTTATAAGCACAAAGTTTTGTGCTTTCAACTTCAATGTTCTCTTCTATTGTTTGTCCATGTGATGTGGAAATTCTCCATAAGTTGAATAATACCAATAGGGTGTGTACCATTCCTCCGTAGAATCAACAAGTAGGACCAAACGAAGGTCATCTTCAATTTCTTGCTCGAGTTCAATTCCACCATTGCTCTGATGCTTTTTATCTCCATCTTCCGGCAAAAATCGACAAATACCTTGCCTGCAAATGAGCTTGGTTGGATTAATTTCTAGATCATACTTCTGAACTCTTGCAATCTAGTTTCCTATTTTTGTGCCCATCTCCTATTGATTCAACACACTTTTAATGGTTGGATCAGTGACAAACTTCATTGTATGTGAATTCAAAAGATAGAAGTTGAAATTCTTGATAGCTCTAACGACAACATACACATTCTTCTCAATTTGAGAATAGTGTGATTCACTATCCTTGAAACTAGCGCTCATGAAAGAAATTGGATATTCTCCTTCTTCACTGAGCTTCTGAGTCAATATAGCAAACAGTGTGTGTTCCGACGCATAACAATAGAGGATAAAATCCTTCCCAAAGTCAAGCTAAACCAACACTGGTGCGTTAGCAATAACTTCTTTGATTTTGATAAAGGTTTGTTTGCCTTCTTCTATCCATATGAAAGTGGACATCTTTTTCATCATTTCTGAAATCTCCTTTGTCAGCTATGAGAAATCAGGTACAAACCTTCAAATAAAATTGACTTTATCGAAAAAAGAATGTACCTGCATTTTTTTTGTTGGAAGAGACAGGTTTCTAATTGAATCCACCCTGTTTGGGTCAATTCTACTCCCCTCTTTGGAAACGATGTGGCCAAGTAGCTTGCCATCTATCACCACAAAGATGGTCTTCTTGGGATTCAATGAAATCTTATGATACTTGCATCTTTTAAACACTTTCACCAGGTGTAAAAAGTGGTCTTCCCATTTATCTGAGAAAATGGTCAAGTCATCAAGGTAGATGACTATGATCTAGTACTTGAGATCCCCAAATTCCAAATCCATGGCCCTCTAAAAATTTACACCAGCATTGATAAGGTCAAAAGGAATCCTCTCATAAGCGAACGTTCCCCATGGCATGGTGAAATTTGTCTTGATTCGGTCCTCCTCTACCACTGCAATCTAATTGTAACTAGAAAAACCATCAAGAAGTGATAGCATCTCTGATCTGGTGACTATCTGCAAGGTATGTTCCATGATTGGTAATGGATAATTATCCTTTAAGAACAACTGATTCAAATTCCTGAAATCCACACAAATTTTGATCTCACCATTCTTTTTGTGCATAGGAACTATGTTAGACACCCAGGTGGAGTGATAAATTGGAAATATTATATTCGATTCCACCATCTTTTGAATCTCCACGTAGATAGTATCTTGGATTTGCAAATTATAATATTTCTATTTTTGCTTGAAAGGCTTGACATCAGACTTTAGAGGAATCATATGTGACAATTCTATGGGTGTGGAGACCTTCAAGTCTTCGTAATACCAAGAAAATATATCCTTGTATTGTTTGAACAAGGCAGTAAACTTCTCAGCTTTTTTTGGAGTACAACACTTTCCTTGATTAACAAGTTGAGGCTTGTCTTTCTATACACCTAAAATTGATCAAGACATTTAATTAATTAAATACTAGTTATTTAACTAATATTTCATCTACTTATAAATAAATTCTCAATTTATTTATATAGTTCATATCTTATAATTCTCCAAATCTAAAGTCACATTCCTCTAATTTAATTAAATAAACAAAAAATTTAAAGTTTGTTTTATTTAATTAATTCTCACTAATCCCAAATTTGGAATTCAAGCACATGTCTACAACCTTTCATGCCACCTCACCAATGCCACATGAAATTAAATAATTCTATTTTTTAATTAGAATTATCTTCAACAAACTTTCAAACACATGGTCTTTTTCTCACACACTTTATTCCTCCATCCATTTGGCATGTTTTCTTTGGTCAAGGGATTCCTTCATCCATTTGGCATGTTGTCTTTGGTCAAGGGAACATTCTTCTTGATTCTCTCCATCTCCATCATTCATCCCTCTTGTTTGAATCTAGACTATCGATCGCTGCCACATCACAAGATGCTTGGAAAAGCCTATAAATACAACCCTTTGTCATAGTATTTTGCATCCCACATTTGAGTAGAGTTATTATGTAGGAATAGCTTTGGAGAATTGGAGCATTTTGAGTCTATAGTTAAAATCATGTTTTTCTTTATATTTGCATTTTAGATTATCCTATCACTAATCATTTGAACATATGCATAATCATTTTAACTTCTTATCACAACATTTGTATCACATAGTTTAGCAACATTATCCATTCATCATAATCTCCATTATCATAGCATCATAGCTTTCATCACATTAGTTTCATGTAGGAACTTAATTGGCTTGCATGTTGAATAACATCTCGTTTCTCAAGTTGTCATTTTAACAACCATAGTGTGCATACAAAAATCTAAGAGCCAATATGGTTTAATAAATCCTTGAGAATAGAGAACAATGGAACGTTTTTAAAGATTTGTTTTATGCAATTTAGAGTAGTTCTTTGATTCAAATCTTCCATGTAATATGTCTCATTGGTGTTTGTGTTGATTTACTAACTCTCCCACATTTCACACACATAAAATTGGTGCCCACCGTGGGGCTAGACCCCATTTCTAACAATTTTCTAGAAAAGTTCATTTAAACAAGCTTGACATGACATTTTAGCACAACCATGAATTCTTTCAGCACATCTGACAAATATTTCATCGCATATGACTTTTGTTTCAGTGCATCCAACCAATCTTTCAGCACATCTGAGGTCTGTTATGGCACATATGATCAATCTTTTGGCGCATACATCAACAGTTCTAGTGTATAGAGGAAGTATTTTAGTGCATTCAGTCTTTCCTTTAGCACATTCAACACTTCTTTTAGCACATTTAGTAGTTCTTGTAGCACATACATGAGTTATTTTAGCACATAGAATATCTATTTTAGTGCATTGAAGTAATCTTTTAGTGCATTTGATGACTGTTTTAGCGCATCTAGTTAAATTTACAAAATTTAAAAAATATGAGAACTAATTAGTGTTTTCTGCTTGTAGGTACTTTTATAGGTTGGTCAAAG
>VDFB02047230.1:478908247-479099195 GCA_007258455.2 Sequoia sempervirens
TTTAATTAACAAACTTTTTTTTTGAAATAGAAGTTATGTTCTTTAAAAATTAGGGGGGGAGACATGTTAGTTGATCATTTGAATAGCTGTTATATGATTTTAAGTCAACTTGCATCAATAGGAATTGAGATGGATGAAGAGGACAAGAATATTTTATTACTTTGGACCTCATCAAACTCATGAGAAAACCTAATTTTGACCATCAATAGTAATGTTCTGTCAATGAGCTCGGAAAATGTTGACTTTTTGTTAAGTGAGGAAATTATGAAAAAGCCTATGGATGGTAATTCTTTTCATCATTTTGTTAGTTGCTAGAGGTAGGTCTAAGGATAAGGTAAGAAGAAGATTGGAGATAAGTAGTCAAGAAGTGATTTAGTGTAGATGAAGCTAAACATGGATGGCTGCCTAGTTAGTTTGGGATTTTTTTTGGATCTTGGGAATTATACCCTCAGAAGGGGTCATGAGACAGCTTGATGAAGCATTGTGGATGTAGTTGAACATTGATGGTTGTCAAATAATTTAAGAGATTCATAATTTTGGAGTTTGGGGAGGTGTAATCTGGGAACTTAGGAATTCAGCTCTAACACCTTTATGAGGGTTATGAGGTAGTTTGATGAAGTCTATCTATTGGAAGAATTTTTTTCAAAGAGAAGCTTCCAAAGAATACATGGTTCTATTTAGTTTTGATGTTTTTAGTTTCTAGTTAATGTGTAAGTATATTTTTCTTTTAATATAGTAAGCCTTAAGAGGGGGTGTTAGAATATAAGGCTTGGCCTTTGTATCTTTTGTAATAAAGTCACTATAGTGATTTAGTGGTGTGCAATAGTGTTAGCTATTATTAGTATTTAGCATAGTTTGAGGACTCTGTGAGTCCTGGAAAAGACTCTTGGGACTTGCGAGTCCTAGGGCTCGTCGATTCGACTTGCCAAGGACTCCTGAGTCGAGTCTTGGAGAGTCCAGGCTAGGACTCCCGAGTCCTAGCGAGTGACTCGCATGAGTCCTAGAGTCAAACTCCCAAGTGCCAACTTAGGGCTCTTGGCATCGCCTGGAAACAATGATTATGAATGTTTAAAACTTGTTTATTGTTTCTTTTTTTCATTTGAAAATTTGAAACTGAGTATGAATGATGAAACTTTAAATATTGAGTGTTTGAAGCATATATTACATAATCTGTGATTAATTGCCGAGTGGCTGAGTACTCTCCCATTTTTTGCTTGGGCAAGTACTCTCTACTTTTACTCTCGGCTCAGGATGCAAAAAAAAACAATTGCCGTTTTTTTTCTTCAGAAAACTCGTGGAAAACCCTCAAAGTAACCCTGGAACAGATGAAACGTGTTTTTCATACGCTTGTTTTTGCTCGATTTGAACACGCTTTAGGTGTGTTTTGAATGTGTGTATGACGCAAATTGGTGCTTATAAAACCTTTGTTTAGTGGGCCTTATAGACATTGCATCCTTTGACGTGATTTGGAATGGTTTCTTGTCACGTTTTGGATTGGTTTTACTGTTTACACTGCAATGTTACTGGTAACACATTATCAATATACACAAATCTGTCGACTGATATTACACATTGTCATACACAATCGACATGTTTGTGTATATTGATAATGTGCAAATTTTTAAACATTAAACAGTTTAATGAACATTATCATAATGAATAATTTAAGTTTGTATATAGTTATACACAGATTTTAATGGTATTACCGTATTATTGATATGCATACTTAATAGTTAAACAGTTAAACTTAATACAAATATGCATACATGATTGATGATAATATGATATCATGATACACTGATAAGTGAATCGAGAAACTGTGTGATTGTGTGGGTATAGATATGTCTGTGGTGTATATGCATGCAAACTTGGCATCCTATGTATGTGTATAAATATGTATGTGCGCACAATGTTGTGTGTGTATAGGTATGATGTAATTGAATTTTGCAAAGTGTTTTTATAAAAAAAATTATTGCTTTTTAAGTTGCAAAGTATTTGTTGAGTATATGCTGAGTATTTGTTGAGTCAAAAATTTTGGGCTTGCCAATCACTCTCTGAGTCCGAGTATGTAAACTATGGTTTGAAGATCATATAACATGTGTAATATTTGATTTACGAGAAATTGATAATCAAATTAGGCTCTTATGTTCTCTAACTGCATTATTATTATTATTATTTTTTTTTGTAAAACTACGGTTTTCTTCTTTGTCAAGTCCTAGCCGAGTATTTTGCCGAGTCCATGCTGAGTCCCGAGTCCGAGTCCTATTTTGGGCCGCCGAGTTCGCGTTGAGTCCGAGTTTTCAAACTTTGGTATTTAGAATTTTGGACAAGTCTCACATTTATTTATTGTTGGTTACATCTCTAAAATTCTATATAAGGAGATGGACCTCTTTGTAATCGTCTCTCCAATATTTAATAATATTATATTGTGTTATTAGTTGTTTTCTAAAGGGGAAGTTTCTTTTACTAGATGCTATGAAATGGCAATGGCAAGAAGATAACGAAATCCTTAAAAAGCCATAACATAGAGTGAGGATGCAAGAGGGCATCTTTGTCTTATAAAATGTAAAAAGGCCAAAGTGCTAAGATTGATCACTATTGTCACTTGGAATTGCACCCTTGTTGAACCCGCTGCTCAACATTCCAATGAAACATGGGATTGATCTCAAGGTGTGGGACGTTGTAGTTGAGATCAAACCTCTAGAGAAGGCTGACTTCCTTTCTAACTTAAATGCAACATTGTTGGTCCAACCCAACACTAAATAACTCTAAAACTAACCTTATTCTATCATCTTGTAGAGGGAAAAGGGGGAGAGAGAAATGCAAAAAACAAAGGGATGTGATGCACTTAGATTAATGGTGTTTCTTCCTACTCACTTTGGCTCAAAGAATCAATTAAACTACCAAAGGAACTCACACAACTCTCAGCCATACCAATTTCTAAGGGATATATATGAAGGTTAGGGTTTGATGAGCATTAAGAGGGAGTAGGAAAATCCATAGTTAACGCCTACGAGCAAAGTTAACAACATACAAACTTGGAAAATGATAAGCATTCTTCAAATGTGAAGGTAAAAGGATTTCACACAACACATTAGAGGTACATCAAAAAGAGGTGAAATAGTAGCTTTTTTAATCTGAAGGCATGCAGCCTGTTTTACAAAGTGGAGTTGTAGAGCTGCAAAGCTCTTTAAAAGAAAAAAAAGGAAGAACCCTTTACAATGAGCACAAAGTGCCTTTTAAACTTAGAAGGGTGTAGGAGAAAGGAGGAGCACGTGGCAGAGGCAAAACCCCTAGTCTCGACCCAATCCAATGAACTGCAGGCATGTGCACACCAAATCCCGAACTAGAGGCGTGGGAAAACATTCATGACACCATAGTCATGCCTCAGCATTGATGAATCCATGGCTGCAAATCAATAAATGTAGCATGGGTGCCAATTTCTCTTTAAAATCCATGAAAAATGAGTTAAAAAACCTTTCTTGAGCCTCCATGGATTAGATTTTGTAGTTATAGGGGTCGTTGCAGCATTGATGGTGTTTCTTGGGAGTCATCTGTCCATTTTGACCTTTTATGGAAATTGGAGCCCCATTCAGATGTTACTTTAGCCATTTGCGGAAATCTGGCACCCTTCTGGATATTGCAGAACTTTGGCCCTGATGTGGATATTGCAGAACTTTGGCCTTGTGCATATTGCGGATACCACCAAAACTTCTGCAATATCCAAAAGACCCCCAGAAATTCTGCAATAGCATAATTTAGCCATTTTCAAGAAGTTTTTTGAGCTGAATTTTTTCATCAAGTACTAATTCCTTTTTTTATTTCAAGAAATTTTTACAATTTGTTTGGGAACACATTTTCTTTTTCTTTTGTGGTAACGATCAGTTTTAACAGTTTTCTTTAAATTAATTAAACTAAAACAAAAAAACAAAACAAAATACTAAATGTTTCTCTGAATGCATAACCATAATTAGCATCCATATAGAGTTCATGGTGGAAAAATTTGCATGTATATACACAATTGAACCTAAGTTACCGGTTCGGTTTTGGGTTTGGGTTCGGGTTCAAGAACCCAGTTCGCTGGTTCGGGAAAATTTTTTTTTTGGGGTTGGGTTCGTTTTGGGTTCGGTAATAGAAAAACATATAAAAATCAGAAATATATACATATTTGCAGCAGTAATTAAGTTCAGAATACACCACCATATTAATAGTCAAATAACATAGCAAAAATACACCACCACTTTATACTCAAATGTCATGATATACAATTATAAATTAAAGTTCAAACTTCAAACATAAAAATGTCAAGTGTTTACAATCAGCCATTAATGATTATTGATCATTGATCGATCTGAATCATATGGGTCATAAAAAAACAGCATCATTAGCAACATTAGATGCTACATTTTGTGTAGAACCACAAAGAGCATTAGTGGCACTCGCACAAGCACTGCCACTAGCACTGACACTAGCACTGACACTACCACTCTCATGCTCAGTAGCTACTTCAGGTTGATAGTCATCATCAATATCAAGTGCAGCTAAGTGACTTGTGGAAGCATCCAAGTCAAGCTGCTCTAGCTCAATATCCCACGACACCTCTTTGTGTCTCCTTCTTTGTAGGAACTATGCTTGTGTGTAAGGAGGCACAAGTTTGAATGCACATACACCAAGTCCTCTGGCTTTTTTGAATGTAGCCTATTGCATTTTATTGAGTGGATGAAGGAGTATGTGCTCCAATTCCTCTTAGAAGAGGATAAACTAGCAACCTATTAAGACCAAATTAAATAGTTAAGAGGCACAAAATTTAACTAAACAAAATTATTAATAGATAAATTAAAATTAAAATTACAAAATATAAAACTTACTTGGGATAAAAAATTTATTGCAATAGGTTGGAGGTGCCTGCATTCTTGCCCATGGAAGTACCACCAACTATGAGCATCCACCCTAAACTTGTCTCGAAGAGCATCAAGATTTTGATGAACACTACCAGAGCATGCAAAAGCCATGAACTCAACCCTCACTCAATCACGTTGGTCACGATCAGTGAAGAGTCTATGTAGTGCTGCCTTGTACCCTTGAGCCACTTCAACATCCATATATGGAGCAACTCTTGATGAAGTAGAAAGTATCTTAGGACTATAATATTTGGGACTCAATGCAAAAGCGAGAAGATGCAAGGGAGTGGTCATTTTGTTCCATCTATCAACCATGATTTCTTGTAGCTCTTTGAAGAACTTCTCTTCAGGATCTTCCTCTTTTGCATTGATGATGGTTTTTATCTTCTCAATCATTGAGTCGATACCATCATATACTTCTCCCAAACAAGGTCTATCCATGTTTGTGTAACAGATCATGCTCAATATAGGCTCAGTGAAACTAACTAGGTACTCAACATCCCACCAGTTATCATCTAGGATCCTTTGCTTGATCCTATTTGCCCTTTCATTGCTAGATTTCCTCCATACAACCCAATTAGGGCTGATTACCATGGCACAGAGTGCCTCACGAACCTTTATAAGTCGTCTCAACACAATTGTGTTGGAGGCAAAACGGGTCTCAGCAACTTGTTTGAAAATCAAAATTAAAATAAAAATATAATTTAAATTTACAAAATCAAAATTTAAAATTAAAAGAAAATTCAAAAAATTTAAAAAATTGAGAATTAACTTACCTTCAACAACTCCAATTTTGAGAATTGTTCAATATTCTCAGTCATATGTTGTTGGTGACAAACATTTGGATGTCTTCGCCCTCAGCATACACTTGTTTGATTCACTCAATTTTTGGATCCAATTTTTTGTAGCATTAGATTGAGGGAGTGGACAGCACAAGGTGTCCAAAAAAAGTGTGGATACTTCTCCTCAACCAATAACCCAGCAGCCCTACAATTTTTGGCATTGTCAGTTACATCTTGCACAGCATTTTGATGGCCCACTTCTTCAATAGCTTGGCAAAGGATGTTAGCAATAAATGGACCATCCTTCACTTGTCCTTCACAATCCACTGCTCTCAAAAACATTGCCCCTTTAGGGGACAACAATAACATTGATCAATGGGCGATTTTTTGCATCTTTCCATCCATCAGAAACGATGGTCACCCTTGTTTCGATCCACGAATCCCTTATGGGCTTCAAAGAGTCTGCTACATGTTTCACCTCTTTCTCCAATAAGGTGCAACACACCTTCTCAAAACCTGGGCCCTTATACCCCTTTGGAGCCTCATTAATAGATTTCACCATTTTTTGCCAATATGGTGAACAAACAACATTGAATGCCAATCCATTGGCATAGACACATCTTGCTATGTCTTGATCAGCAATCTCTTTTGCCTCATTTTGAAATGAAGCTTCCAACGGTCCCTTAGATCTTTTTTTTGAAGAGGGCATGGTATGCTCTTGAGGGATGTCCATAAATAGATGGCTTTCTGTAGGTGGAAAATAAGAAGGTGGTGTAGGGGGTTTCATGGATCAAGATCCTTTCTTCAAAGGATGGCTTGTTTTACCACTAGTTGCTTTTTTGTTTGCCTTTTCTTGCTCAGCAATATATTTCAACACTATATCATCCAGAATGCCACTGTTATCTTCACCTGGACATGGTTTGATGCCTAGTTCAGGGATCCTGCACAAGTGCCCTTTCACTCGACTATATGAGCTCGAATATTGAACATGGCAATGACTACAAATCCAAACATATCCTCCACCACCTGGAAGTTGTTGAACCATTTCTACATATTTCCAAAGGGGAGAGTTTGGGTTTGTTTTGAAACGAGATTGGATTGAGCCTGGGGAGGTATCGATTGCCATTGTAATACGGAATAGTGAATACCTAAGGCACAACATATTGAAATTTTGGGAATTTGAAACTAAAAGACTTTATTAATTTCAGAAAAATGAAAAAATTGAACATGTGCTATAGACATTTAGAGGAATGAAAAGTAAAACAAAACAAAAGAGTTGAAGTGCATTTGTTAAAAAAAATGTAAAAAAAAATAAAAAAACTTCAAAAAACCTACCTCTTTTGAAGAAATCTTGCTCTATGATTTTCTTAGCAACAAATAGACACTTGCAAGTGCTTAGGAATAGCACAACAATCAACTTTGAACAATCTACGATTAGCCTTCAAGTCTATTCCAGCTCGTGCAAACAAAAGAGAAAGTTCAGCAATGGAGGCAAAAAATCATTTTTTCTCATTCACAAATTGGTAAATGAGTATCACTTTACCTATTTCATGTTTTAGCGGCAAGTATTAGGGTTAGAAGGAATAAAAAACTCTTTAAAAGTCAAAAAAGAGTCCAAAAAATAAAAATAAAATGCAAAGTCGTGTGAAAAAGTGTGCCTGGGTGTGAAATTCTGCCCGGGTTCAAAAATTTTGAACCCTGTCCGGACCCACAATCAGAGGTCCAAACCCTGGCCGAACCCGCAGAGGGATTTTCGAACCCTCAGCGAATTTGGGTGGACCGGACCTGAATTCCGGACTCGAACCGGACCCAAGCCCTGTAGGAGTGAACCCAGTAACTTAGAATTGAACCGAACCAAAGTTCCACTTATGGAATGGAATTATTTTAGGAGAATATAATTATTGATTGATTTATTTTCATAGAATTGCTTTAATGTATATGCAGATTGAAAACACAGGTTTGTATTGCACCACATCTTGAATATTTAGAGGGTCTAGAAAATCTGTCATTAATTATACACAAAAATCAAACATGTTACTGTTCTGTGAGTAGACTAATAAATTAAATGTCCTTTGTAAATCAGAATATTATATGAATAATAGATTGAAGATTTTATCAATATACAGTGAAGCACAAAGTAGTAATTTTATACAACAATCACATTCTGTCTCATGCCCCAGTAATATACCGTGAAGTGTTCATTTTATACAAGAATTACGTCATTCCCTGTCTCATGTCCCATTGCTTTTTAACCCCTCTAATTTTAATCTCCATAAGTGAAACTATAACTATACAACTATATGACCCTCTCTTCAACTATACAATTATATGAAACATTATTGCTAGTGTGGTGATCTGATTTCCATTGTTCAAACTCGCGCAATTTCATTAATATGAACAAAATGAAAATTACCCTCCATAGTAATTTTCACTCTTCTTGTAGCTAAAGTTTAAATTTTATTAATATTACTACATAAGCAGCTATAATATCACAATTATCTTCCTTTTGTTACTAATATGATGGAATAGAGGCAGGAATTCATCATGACAGTATATGAATATAAATGATCCTTCAATAAACTAAAGGCTGGTTTATATTAAACTAAAGGACTTAAATGCAATTGCATATCTCGTGCTTAAAGTTGAACAAATTATTAGTCAGTAGGCTTCAAATGCGGGCATTCGTGCCCAGAAAACTGCCTCTTGCCGGGAACGTTGGAGGTCGTAAAATTCTGTAAACTTGCCAAATATTTAGTTCCTTTGAAATTTCTGAACATTTAAGATGCGGATTCATCCATTTATGTTGGACATCTACCGTGTAGATTCACTCATTTATGCCATTTATGAGCCTCGATCCAATTTTGCTGTACACTTTTTTTGCATCACGTTGAAGATATAAATACATTCAATTCCCTGATTTGCCACACTTGTCTGATGCGTAGGCAGCTGAGCATCCACCATCATGAAGACACCAAGATCTGGTCAGCCCTCTAAGCTTTGAAGTTACACCTGGCAGAGACAACAGGCGTTGATTCACTTCCACCGCTTGATAGTGATTGTCTGATTTTTCAAAACTCAGTTATAAATATTTCCCACCTCAAGTTTCTGTTGGCATTGATGTAATTTTAATTAAAAAGGTTTCTCTTGTAGTAGGCTTGTGACTTTATTCTCTTTGAATTTCACAATTGTGCTCGTTGAGAATATAATAGTTTTAATAGAGCTCGTTTCTGAGGAGCCACATTATCATGAGAAATGATTTTTTTATTTCTTTTACAAATGATATGGGGTATCTGCAAAAACTACGTGTGTTCTTTGTTTGGGATGGGGTGGCATAGAATGGGGGTGGCCTGTTATCTAGGGCTTGAATGAAATGTTTATGTAGATGTAGTTTCATGTTAAAGATAGGATTTATGTAACTGGGGGCAATTTATGTTGGTTATGTCTATGCTTATAGTTATTTTACTTTGTTTTTTAAGAAAAAAAGTTATTTTAAGGTTATACATAGTTGAAGGGGATGAACATAACTTCACCAAAATGTAAAAGAGATTTTTTATTTTTTTTATGAATAAATAATGCATGTAATTATAATTCGCTTCAGATAGAAGAATTGTTTTTGTAAGAGATTATATTAATTAGTAAGCTTTATTTCCAATTTAGTTGTAAGCATCCACCAATTCAGACTACTTTGTTCAATTCATGTTGTTTACGTGTTGCTCTTTTGTTGATAGGGGTAGGGATTTGTACATTTTTTTATCGATACAATTTTTCTTAAGTCTTCAACTTTCAAATGTTGTTGAAAAAATTAACATGAGTTTTTTTATTAAATGAAAAGTTATAAAATCATGTTTTAATTTATTTTTATATTTAAAATATTTAGGTGTATTTGTTTAAGATTGTTTTTATTGTATGGTAAATAAGTCTTGTTTAAATAAAATATTTTTATATTTAAAAAATGTTTTAGTGTATTTGTTTAAGATTTTTTTTATTGCATGGTAAATAAGTCGTGTTTGAATAAAATGCTATTTATTATGACTTAATTAATATTTGATAGGTTGTTGGAAAAAGTGATTCAAAATTGTTAATTTATCTTTCATCTAATTTTTTTTGGTGTTGGATGTTGGTATGTAATTTAAATATGGGGGATTAATTGATTTATTTAAGCAATTAAATATTTTTTGATTTTTGATTTTTTAATCTAATTATAATATGTTGTATAATTTTTTATTTTAAATGTGTAGGGTTTAATTTCTTATTGTGATGGTGAAATTTATATATCCACACCATTTCCAATTTAGTTTTGTTTCCACCTTGATGAAAATTTCTTAATGCAATAACATATCAACAAGTGACACTCTTGTGTTAAGCTTGATTCATATTCACACCTATTTAGCCTCTATTTGTGCTATTTTCCATGCATTTTCTATTGTTGCACCTTTATTCACTGTTTCTTTTGTATATTAACTCCCTAACTTGAAATTAGCTCACTACTAATATTGTGTCCATCTCACTCTAATTTTATGTTACTCTATTTAGTCTTTTTATCCATCACCATTTCAAATGCTCACTCAAGAAAATAGAACTTGTCCTACTAAACATAATTAATTGCAATTTTCTTTTACCAAATATTCTCTAAATCTCCCTATTGGCATACCCATGGCACCTCCTAATGATACAAGTGCTAGTGTTTATGTAAACAAAAAAATTAGTGATACTACAACACAAGCTATTTCCATTAAGGGCATGGTGTGATGGTTAAGGTCTGGAGTCAATATAGGATCAACTAGGTTTAGTGGCCATATTGGGCTATTACATTGGTAGGTTTAAATCTTGTGTCAAGTTGGGAAAAACATGTAAGCTAATGTTTGTCATTACCATTATATATATTTAATATACCAAATTTTAATTAACAATATAAAAAAGAACAAAAATAAAAATACACAAAATCCTTTGAGTGTTATATTTAATAAAAAAAATGTGGAATGTTCTAATGCGATACTTCTAGAGTGTCGTGTTCTAAAGTTTTAGGCATGTTATCTTCTATTAATAATCTTAATTGGAACAAATTAAATAAATGGTTTTTGTTGAAGCTTTAAGGTATTTGATACAGACAATACTAGAGAATCAAAAGCTCTCAATTTTTTCTTTTCTAATGATTTCAAATGCTATTGTGGTTTATTATTGTGTGCCTAAGCATAACATATTACTATACCTATGCTTTTGTTGCCCCTAATTTAAATAGTGTGTTTGGTCTAACTACAAGTAATAAAGAGTTAAGTCATGATTAAATAGTGCAAGGAAATATGTAAAATAGGTATCTATTTACTCAGTTAAGTCATGATTAAATAGTGCAAGGAAAGATGTAAAATAGGTATCTATTTACTCTTGTCAAAACTATTTGTGTTAAAACTAGATTTATAGGTATAGTCCCTTTGAGGGAGTGTGTACTTTTGATATTTACATATTTATTGAATATTTACTTTTTCATATTTAAGTTTCTATGATTCTTTTGGGAGCACAAGTAGTATTAGACCTTCCAACAATTTTCACCACCATTTCCAACATACCAAGAGGGGTGTATCCAAAAAACAACTCAAAATTTGTAAGCAAGGATGAGTAGAATGGATTAATTTTAGACTTTACAGAAGAGGTTGAAATGAAAATTCCATCCTTTGGGAAAATAGTCATAAGAGATTATCTACAACATTGAAACCAATAGGACAACATTTTTGATGATGATGATGATGATGATGATGTCAAACCTTGGCAATCTTGATGCTTTTCTCCTAGATGGTGAAGAGGAAGAGGTAGAAAGATTGCAATGACCCTACTTTAACCTACACATTAAAATTCCACAATATTATTTTACACGTGTGCAAGGCAGGCCCATATGGACATAGCTAAGCAAGCTCATAATGACCTTTAAGGTGTAGAGAACAAGAAGGAAAGATGACAAGCTAAATGTCTCCCTACAACATTTAGACTATGTTGTCTATACTTGTGCAGAAAATTGTGTTTTACAAATCTTGATAGAAACTTGTGAGTTATGTTGATGCTATAGCCAAAGAGATGAAAACATATGGTACTCAACTTATGCATCAATTTATGAGAGATATGCCCATGGAATTCATTGAAAAATCAATTTTCGAAGTTGAAGGCAAAGCTTCCTTGAAAGCTTATGTAGAAGATTATATTTTTAATTTGTGTGTGGATATTTAAATAAAGATTGGAAACATTCCATCTTGAATTATTAGGAATAACTAGTATTGTAGCTAGAAGGGATAAAAAACATATTGAGGCCCTTAGGAAGATAAGTTGAAACCTTTATTTATCTTAACTCACTGATTCTTTTTTCATTTGAAAATAAGGTAGGGAAGAGGGATGATATGAGTCTTCTTATTTAGAAGGCCCTCTCCCTTTGTCTAACCTAACTCTTAAGGCTTTTGATTGCAAACTTTCATCATTAGTGTTTTAAAGCATGGAGCAAGGGTCATTTATGTACCCCAAAAGGTCTTTATATGGTTGACGAAATGTATCAATTTGAGTTAAGAGTTTCAACTCCATAATTAAGAAATAACTAAGCAACTTGATGTTGAGAATCATATCAAAAATATTGGAGCTTTCAATATTTCTACACAATGATCTACTTAGAATGTTTTGATACATTCAAGTTCTTTGTTCATATAAAAAAGACTAGGGTTTTTGCCATATGATAATCCTAGCAATACCCAACACACATTTGATAAGAAATAACTTTATAGGTTGGGCATTCATGTGATACCTCTGTAAATATTCCTATGAGAATCCAAACATTTAATGCTTAGGTGTGCTAAATAATCTAGAGCTAATAGTTGGTCACCATACTCTAAAAGATTTTTTTAATGTTGTAGATGCTCTTTTCGGCTAATGGTTGCAATTACTTAGACATGACTCCATGAATCATCAAGAGAGGATTTTGGATTGAAGAAATAATGTCAAGTCCATACCTCCTAAAGAGTTGATTGTGGTTCATTTTAGACCCATGAACAAGATTTTGGAGAAGGGGCATTTTGGCTTCATGGCTCACCTTTTGGATTGCTTAAAGCAAATGTTATTTCTAGTCAAAATTGGGAATCTGTTTAATGCGTTTCATCTTAAGGTTACCAATGTTTAGGGCCTTTGTTTCGGTAGGTTGATTGACAAAATATACTTGTTTCATTCTTATGATTACTTGTGGGTCCAATGGGTTTAAAATTGCAGACTTCTATTTTTAGAATAAATAGAATAATTGTAAATTGCATGGGATCCCACAATGTATCATTTGTGATTTAAATCAAATCGTCAAGATTACATGGGTGGTATTTAATATGAGTGCATACCGTCGTCTCCATCGAGATGGGCTAACTAATGTAGTGAACAAATGTTTGGTAGGATACCTTAGGATGTATGTTCGGAAAAACAAAGGAAATGGGTAGAATAGTTGTACTTCGTAGAGTGTTGGTACAACACCACCTACTACTTGCACTCAATCGACTCTATCCAAAACATTTAATGGTTATGAGCCTACATTGAGTTTGAATTGAGTTGTTTAGAGGAAAGGTGCTTGTCATAGTTGACACATTGAAACAAATGTAGAATGTTCTTACATATTGAAGGATAATTTGACAATGAGAAAAAACCGTAATGAAGTATCAAGATGACCTACATAGGACATGGCACCACTTTGAAGCAGGTGATAGTCATTGTTCTCTAACCATATAACAATTTGCATTCAAAGAAAGATCAATTACTATATTTGGCATCCAATCATGGACTAGTGAGGATGATTTATGATCTGAGATTTTCAGAGGTCGTGAGGTGTCGTGTGACACGTTATTTGCAGTCGTGGCCAAGAAAGATTTAACATTCGAAAGTTGCAGGTTGCTTATGAACATAAAACTCACGAGCATTTTTCAAGGTCGCAGGTTCCACGAGGGGTTGCGTTTTTAGGCTTTATTAGTCGCTGATCGATCACACTTATAAATCGTGTGACTGAACTCATTGATAATCGTAGCCGGTATGAGTTTCAGAAGGGTCGCAGGGGCATTTTAAGGGGTTGTGACCGAAAATCAATCATTTTTTCTGTCGCAAAAGGTCACAGGTGTGAAGTGCATGAATTTGATAAAATATATTAGATTTCTACAGTTCATATCAATAAGAGTTTGTTGTTTATAAATTAAATTGTGTTTTAGTTTTTAAATCAACGTTTTGGATCACATTCTGTATCAGGATGTAAAAAGAGTACCAAATGTGATTCGAAATGTTGATTCAAAAACTAAAACACAGTTTAATCCAGAAACAACAAACTCTTATTGACATGGATTCAGTTGAGTTGTAGTATACATCAAAGGTAGAAATTGCGGGTGCAGTAGGGCATGGGTTATAGGTATCTCTTGGTGGGTATTATATCAGTTTTAAGTTTCATATAGAATCTGCATTCAATTTTAAGACTTGGAATATTTTTAGAAAAAAAGAGGTTCTCAAATATTTGGGGCATTTTTTTGGGGGGTAGAGGATCAACATTTTTTGAAAAAGTTTAAAGACAGGTTTGTTTTTTTTGGAGGGGTAAGTCAATGGTTGGTATTTAGAGTCACACAAATTAACAATAGAATATTAGCTTTCATTGAGCATTCATTGAGTATCAAGTATGTGACAAAGTCTTGTTAGGTGTAGAAACTATGTCTATTAATAACTCTGATGACTTTGAAAAACATCTTATGAAAGTGCTATTGATTTTAAAATTGTTAGTATAAGATGATCTTGTTTCCAAATCATGATATGTTATATTTGCACATACTTTATAAGATAGCTTAAAAAATAATTATCAAATTTTAGAAAAGGTTTGGGTTCTATATGTCAAAAAATTGTTAGCTTCTATCAAATTCTTTGACAATGTTTTTGTTTGAACATGTCTTAAAAATTAAGGATCTTAGGGATTAGCATGTTGCCATCAACAAACTAGGTGATGAAGATGACATGGTTTCATTGACCTTTAATAGTCTCTCACTTTATTTGGAGACATTGTAGAGTCTTTGAATCTAGTATAGGACACTCAAATCCAAAATTTTGATAAGGTCAATCAACATTTATTGTAGGAGCGAAGATAGTAATAAATAAGGGAATTTACATCCACAACAATTGAAAGTGCTCTTGTTATCCGGTTTAAAGTAAATCTCAAAAAAAAAATTGATACCACTTCTTCCATTCAATCAAAACAAAAACTTTTTTTTTTATTATAAAAAGTTTAGGCATGTGAAAATTGATTGTAGAAAAAATAATATTATCTATCCCAAAAGCAAATAAATGAAACTAATGTTGTAAATATTGCTAAGGAAGACAACAAAGGGCATGTATTGATGATTTGTATAGATAATATTAAAATAGTTGGTTTTTTTTATTTAGGAGCATTTAGACACTTCATGTGTTGAAAGGATTAGTATGTCAAGTTTATTGCTAGTGAGAGTCACAAAAATTTTGTTTCACTTGGTGGTGACAAGTCATGCATATAGTTGAAGAGATAGGAGATGTTAGAATTGCACTAACTTATGACATTTAGACTTTTAATATAAAATATTAGGTTTGTTCTAGGTTTGAACAAAAAACTACTAACTATAAGAAAATATAGTTTGAAAAACACATGTTCAAGAAAACCCCACGAGTCATAAAGGTATTTCTATTTATATTTATTTTGCACGCATTCACATGAACCATGAGTTGTAAAGGTATTAAAAAAAATATTGTATGGTTTGTTAAAAAAGCTAAATCCTTGCCTATTCATCAAAAAAGAAGAAGTTAAATCCTCATTTAGCGAGGTTTACTTTAAGAATTAGCAAACAATAAGACACTAATTTATGAAATACAAATAAAAAGCTGGAATTTAAATCCTATACATAATAGGTATGAGAAGTTATAATTGTTTGATTGTGTATTATGGTTTACAAAATAGGTATTAGGGGTTTGTTAAGAGTTTAGTAACTTTCATTAACAAGTCTATATTTTGTCTTCTTATCTGAACTTAAATTTATAAAGTTTTGCTTAGAATTGTAGAAACTACAATTTAAAAATAAGAAAACATTAAATTTAAGATAAAAATATATAAGTGAATCTCGCCTTTGGGTAAAAAAAAAATCCAAAATGAATCATGTTCAAAAGTGCATAGACTTTATCAATATGCTTACAATTGAATATAGTTAGCTCTCTCATGGCACTACAAGGGTTGTAGTGGCATCACCTTTGGTCAAAGCTCATTCAATGTTTTCCTATAAAAGATGGGTTTGCCCAATTGTTTTAACACTTTTTCCTATAAGACAAATGAGAGACCTTGCATGTTGAAAGAATTAATGCATAAGACTCAAAGTTGTTTGCTTGAAGGAAAATTTTTATTAGATTAGGAATTTTACATTGTGTAGCATTGCTACTAATAACTAGTATGAAATTTTGATATGGTCCATGAGCCTTTATTAAGAACATTAAGGGTTTTATCCAAGTAGTTGGAAGTTCAAGGTCGAGTAAAAAGTGAATAAAGAATATCCTTTTGTGGTTATCCTAGAGGACCTACCATGTTCTCATATTCTAACAAGAATTCCTTTGAAATAAGTCATTTGCTATTTTGTAGTTTGTTTTTTATAAGATAAGCAGCATTTATAGGGTGTCGTGCCCTTCACATAGGAGCCCATAGGGCCAAAAAGGAGCTAGTTCAAACCAACATGAACTAGGAGAAACATAGAAACAACTGACAGATAATTGAAGAAACAACTAACAAACAGCTATAGAAACACAAACAAGGACTAGACAACCCTAGAACCAGAGGGGACCAGCCTGACTCTCATCACCCTAAGTCGCAAAGAAGCAATAGATTTGGGGAGTCCTTTCTTCTTCCTCAGCACAACAGACCAGGAAGACTCAGAAACAAAGTCCTCCCAGCAAGGAGAGGGGCAGATCTTCAACAACCACCTGTAGGGAGCCATGACGTTAAGAGGGAGCTGACAACAAAGAGGAGTCATTGGCAATTGAAGGAACAATAGAGTTGGTCAAAGAGGAGCGAGCAACGTCCGTCAAGATTATGACAACAGATTGAGTCAGTATAGGTTCCACGATAGGAATAGTCGAAATAGGAGCCTAAAGAGGACCATCCACCAAGGGATGAACCACTAAAGGAGGGTCGTCCTCTATAGGAGAATCCGAAGAGGGACCCACCATGAGGTGGTCCGAGCAAGCACTCCTCCACCAAGTAGCAGCACCCTTATGATGAGCAAGAGGGAAACCAGAGGCCAAATGATCAGTGGAGAAACACCTCCCGCACCGAAAGGGAAGGCCTCATAGTCCAACAGCTGCGACCAAGGTCTGTCCTCCACCATTAAGACCACATCACCAAAAAGGGGTTTAGAGATGTCTAAATCAACTAAGATACGAGCCACTGTCGTGTGCCCTAGATCCCAAGATGTAGAGTCAACCTTCAAAAAGCCTCCAATGGAATTGCCAACAACTTAAAAACATGATTCCTCCCAAAACTGGAGAGGGAGATTCGACAGTCGGACCCAAACAAGTCTGACATTCAATGGCTCAGTAAGCGAACTGAAAGAGCAAGACCATAGCCTGATGGACAGCCAATGAATGCCCCACATCCACCCCTTATCCAACACGCAGTCCCGCTCAACAGGAGTAGAGAAGGAAGCAATGAAAAATCCCCTAGCGTTGGGATAGAGCTCAATCTCACCAGAAACAACAGGCTTCCAGGAGGTTGAAACCCAAGCATGGAGATCAGGAAGGGAGGGCCACAAGACATTAAACCTACAAATCACCCCCTTATGCAAATAGAAATCCTCATTCTCGACAACGTCAGGCCCATAGACCACCACAGGGGAGGCCCTGACACAAGGCAAAGGATGAACCCTAGCCGTAGCAAGAGAAAGCTAGGCACGAGCAACATCAGAAAAGGTTTTTCGTTTGCAATCATGCACTACTCTAGTAAAGGAAACCACAGGAGGAGAGGAAGGGTTGGCCCCCACAACCACTTGCAGGCACACACAGGGGAGGAAACTCATCTCGCACAGGATTGCAGGGCAGCACCACAGGGACACCCAAAAGAAGGCCCACATCGACTACCAAAAGTCCCTCACTAGTCTGAAGGGTCGCGCTAGGAACTAGCAACACCTCGCCATTCAAATTATTATGAGCCTGATGGCTCCCGCCCAGCACAACAGTCATCGCCATTTTTTTATTTTGTAGTTTATTGAAAATGGTGTAAAACATGGATTGTTTATGCCATCTCAAGTTTCCTACAAGTTTTTTCATACTATTTGTACTTATGAATTAACTTATCTTGATATGACTCTAGATGTCATTAACAAGACCATTTTCATGCAATTTTTTGTTGTGGGAGTTTTTGAGCTTTACACCTATGATTGGTTCCATGACAATACTTTGCATGTTTTTCTAAATGTGTGGTGTATATTTTGAAAGTAATGATAACTATACTTCATTGGAGGCTCTCACATGTCTCTTTTCTTCTAAAACATGTCTTTGTCATTGAATGAATTATAGATAACATAGGTGTTGAACCCTTTTGATTGTTTCTCTATTGGTCATCCATTTAAGGGATTTCTTTTGGTTTCATGATGAATTCTAAAACTAAATTGAAGAACTAAAAAAGAACATTCTTTTCATGTATTGTGTGCCTCTACTAGTTTTTGAGATTTACCAATGTGTAAGGAAATCAATTGAGAACTCCTATATTCTTGTATATTAATGTGCAAGATATTTATCTCAATATGAGAATCTTGATTTTTAACATGAATGGTGATTTAACCTCATGCTTCAATACACTTCTATTAAGGATCTAAGCCTTGTGATGGGTAAGTAGACCCTTAAGGTTTCGTAAGTTTCTAATTGAGGCATGCAACTTTAGTTACAACTCCAAAAGTGGTCATTCATTGAATAAAAACAATGTTATAAGGGACTTTTAGGGAGGGCTTTGGACAAGCATGTAGAGGGAAGTTAGAGGTTTTATGGAAAAGAGGAGGACTTTTGTTCTTGTTTTCTTTCTTCCATCCATAGTCTATACGTGAAACTGTATCATTTTCAAGGAGAATACAACCATGCATGAACCATAGTGGCATGGTGGCTAATCTCTTATCTTGGAGATCCAAGAAGGTTTATTGAGATAACTTCTATTCTTTAAAGGAAATCCTATGAGGAAGTTGAAACAACAATGGGGTTTTGTATCACTAGTCATGTTCTATTGCTTGCATTCTTTTGGCGAGACGCAACTCTTTAGCTTCCTTTTAGATAATATGATAAAGTTAAGACGAGAAGAATAAATTCTTGTTGTTTTTGGCAAGCTAGGTATTTGAGTGATGATGCCTATATGGTGAATGAAAGACTAAGGAAAAATCCTAATAGAATAGTGGATTTAGTTTGTCAGTTTTGTAGATTTTGGTTGCATGTGCCTATTTGTTGTGAAACTCTTATACCTTTCTATGATTCTATGGAATCTTGGTTAGAGGACTAACTAGAAAGTCATTTTTAGTCCATTTTCTTTATGCAATACTTGTTCAAAAAAGATTTCTTCTATAGACTTTGTAAGAATTGAATGAGTCATGTACCCAAATTTAGGGTTGAATTGTTTACTTGTATAGTAAAATGTGATTGCTTCTAAATATCCACATATCTAGGGTTTCACTCCTTAATCCTAGACTATAGAACTATGGTTTATAAATTGAATTTTAATGTCAAATAAACTTCAATGAAATTAGGAGTGTCTTCAAGTCTTGTGATTTTAAGTACATTGTTAGAACTTGAATTAGTGCGAGCTTATAAAAAACATGTATTAGATGAACCTTAATTGCCTCAAATAAAGGTAATTCCTAATGATGAGATTGTTAGTTCTTGAGATCAATGTCAATAAGTGAGGGATCTACCTTATTATAAGATTACTAAATCTTGCAAGGATTGTTTCGTTGTTAACGAAATAAGCCTAATGTTATTGATCTCTATCTTATTAATAAGGTGACACCTAGACAAATTCTTATTATTATCAACTAATGATGAAATACAAGCATTATTATGATATCGAGACAAGTTGTATGTAAGATGGGTGTTGTGGCTGTGAATGGTGAATCTTTCCTTTCTTGTATATGAACAAGTATAAGTTACAAGATTTCAAAAAAGCTTATTTAGTCTATAGAGGATAATATCCCTATCTAAGGTTTTGGAAAAAAGGAAACACTTGTTTGAAATTGGGATAACCATAACTTCAAAATTATTATTTTCAAATGGAAAAGAAGTATATTACTAGCATTTTAGGTTTATTACAAACTATTCTAAGTTTTTATGGTCTCATGCAAGCTATTTATAAAATTTATTATATGTAGTTTAGCTTATAATCAACTGTCATGATCTTGAGCATACTTATAAATTTGCACCATGCCTTGGAAATGTTATATATTTTTTTGTGAAAAGCTAATTGTTATGTGCATAATTAGGTTTGAGTTATAGCTCATGATATCTACATGTCATTAGATCAATTAGAATATCAAATATACCCTTAAATCAAAATCCTTGTGCTTGGATTGTGGAATGATTAATAACAGTGCATACTGTTGTAATCTTGTTGAATATCAACTAGGTGTATGAATTATAATATTAATTATCTCTTAAAGTTCATAACACTAGTGCATATACACTAATATTATAGTAATATTGTAGTTGATACCTCTAGATGAAGTCATTATAAATTTGATTTTCACTATCATATTTGGTAGATATGTAAGAGAATATTGAGTACTATGATGATTGAATGCATTATTTATTCAAGTTTCCATGTATGAATGATTGAGATACTCATTACATAATCTCTTAGATAGTACAATAGTTCAAGGTGAGTAATCTGGTTGTGATGTGATTAGATGTCACTCTATTTTATGTTGAGGTATGAATGATAACACAATCGATCAAGATAAGGAACCTTGCATTAGTTGTGAATGTAAGGGGGATATTTGAGAGGGGTATTTGTTCATATTTTTCTTGTTGATAATTCAACAATTGATTTGATCTTATGGCAATATTGTTTTGTGTTTGATACATAAATTTTAGTAAGGACCTATTGTCATGGAACACTATCCTTGTACATTATTAGCCTGATCTAGAAATATGATCATTTGTTGGTTTGGATTGTTATGTATTTAGCATTATTATGATTGAAAGCTTTGATATGAAATTTTCATATGTGCAGTTAGATAGCTTTAGGGAGACATTTTTGGTTACCTTAGTCTAATATTAAGGTGATAAATTCCACCTTGAGTTTGAAAGTATAGTCATTCCCAACAGTACATAATATTTTGGTCTTGTTGGAAATGGGTATATAAGAATTTATATGAAAAAATAAGCAATGAGAATTTGAGTAGGGAGTGTGTGGGGAGAATCTAACCACCTTTTCTATAAGAAGCTACTTTCATAAGGTGGTTTCAGTTAGATAGTTTGATGTGGAAAGGGAAAGTGGTCTATAATTGTATTATTTTGTATGTTGGCTTATAGAAGACTTTGAGGTTTGTGTATTATACCTTTTTCTATCTCTTTCCATAATTTTTATTTTAAATAAATATGTGAAATCTACTAATATAACCTATCTAGAACATGGTTCCAATCTCAATATGCTATGAGATATACTAAAGATTCACATTTGGTATTGCAGTATATTTGATATCTAAACCTAAGGGTATACCCAATGGGGCCCATTAGGCTTACAAATATTATGATTTTCCCTTTTTCATTGCAATGTATTAATTGTTATAAAAAATAAAACTTAGATTGTTAAGTCATGCTCATTGAGAATTGTACTTTTAGTCTCAATTGTATATATAATTATTGTTTGTCTTATTTAATTTGTTAAAAGTTGAGCTAGGGTTTTATGTTTATTTTAAGTACATTATTAAAGGTCGTAATGCCTCGTCGCGCAAACCCCAATGGACAACAACTATGGCACAATTTTTTTTCTTTAAATATAAAATATATAATATATGCATATTAAGTTCCATTGCATGAGATTCAATTACATGAATACAAGTTCGTCACTTAAGTCCTCTGGGGTGCACGAGGTAACATTACATATTCAAGCCCAAAACGAAAAGATAAACGAAATTCCAAAATGCATTAGTTAAGTCCATTCATCCATCATAACTATAACATCGAAGCATACACAAGAGATAGACCATTATGAACAATATCAACTCTATTTAATAACCATACACATATATACAACATGCTTATATGACGATAACCATTATATTTTATCACATAATTACAATGATACATTTATACTTTACATTAGCTTCTAGCACAATACATAGATCAGATACATAAGTTTACATCATAAGCTTCCCAACACATGTGGGAGTAATTCATCAATACATGAGTATAACTGAAATACATAATTAACATCTACCTACAAGAAAATCTCTAGCTCATGTTCCATCAAGAAGACACTGCACTGTAGGAACGCTGGTGGGGAACCCAATGGGGTGCGTAGCACGTTCCACCCAACCACGTGGGTTTTGAACCCCCGTGTTAGGAGATGACAATGAATAATCCTTGACCAAGGATGTCCAACAGACAATAACAAGACTCAACTCCAAACAAGAGTGACATGGGAATACATAGACAACACAACACCTATAGATTCCAAAATCATAACATCAATAGATCACAAAACATAACATCAATAGACCACTCCCAGAGACTTGTGAAATCAACCAATCACAAAGAGCTACTCTCCTACTGAAAAAACTAGGTTCAAATCCACAAATCTATGGGTAGATAAGGTGCACAATACTGATAACCCATCTCAACCTTAAAACATAAGGTCACACAATCCGTTCGTAGTAACCAGGTATTCATACTGTATCACATATCCCGTTTGTGGTAACCGAGCATTAAAACTGTCTACACCCACGTGCACTACCCAACACAAATCAAAAGTTGAACCAACATATATAACAACCCACATAGAATGAATTTCTTTGGAAGACTTACAAAACCAAACAACCTAATTGACCAACAACGCAAACAAAAAAAACTCAACCAATAAGCAATTCAGACATATAATTAATCTAACATTCAGATTCTCTAAATCCAATCAAATCATCAACGCACTACTTGAAATTAATTAACTTAATTTCATTTCATTTACAAGCAATAAGAAAATTAACGCTAATAGTTTAACTCCAATTTCCACAATAACACACACAACAATAAAAATCAATTTCTCTATAAAAATTATTTCATCTTAACTATTCGTTCTTTGCATGCACCAAATAACACATAATATTCATTTCTCTTTTAAAATCATTTTATTTTAAAATAATTACTTGTGCATTTTCATGCACCTAATTAAAATTATTTTTTCTAATAAAATCATTTTATTATCAAACATCTACTTAAATTCAATTTCCTCTTTTAAATTATAACATTTTAAAAATAATCAATTTTATGCATTCGCATGCATCTATTGTCAAAATACATTTAAATAAATATATATATAACATTTAAATATTTAAATATTTCATTTACAACTTCCAAACGTAAAAATTAAACATATATATTTAAAATATCTATTATATCAAAATATCCAATTAAATAAATATATTTTAATATATATAATTAAATATGTATAATACATATAATTATACATATATATTGTGTACCTTGGAATTTTACCCTATTCTAATGTGCAAAATAACTAAAAATGCGAATGATAAAATACTAAGAACACTTCAATGATTAGTCTAAAGAGTGATAAAACAAGAAGGAAAATAGATGAAATGAGATGCAAATAATTATCTTCCTTGCTGTTGAAGACTCCTTGGTTGGCCCTTGATTTGGATGACTTTGTGTGCTCCTTAGATGGCTTCTTGAGTGACTAAATGCAAGATCAACTTATGCAAAATGATTTAAGTGGATGACTAAATGCTTGAGAATGCAAATTGGCAGCATAAGGTTGCTCAAAATGAAAAAGTTGAAAATGCCCTTAAGGAGGGGGTATTTATAGGAGAACTTGAATTCTCTAGAGAATTCAACAGTTGGGATTCATCCAACAAGGTCAAGATGAAAGGCTAAGGTGAGTTGAGAACTCACAAGCCCTCACATCTTGACATGTGGATGGTGAAGTAGCTAGGAGGAGATGAAGTGGAGTGAGGTGGCAAAAAAGGTACATGAGGTGGAGGAAGGACAAGTACCTTCCAAGTAACTTGTGGAGTGAGAAGATTTCCTCAAAAAGGAGTTTCTTGTCCCCAAGTGAGTGAAAAGGATATTTGACGAATTTTGGAATTCCTCAAAAATCTCCATATGAAAAGGAGAGGTGGTTGGAGAAATAAGTGTGAATTAAAAATTCACATTCTTAGGAGAGTCTAAAGGATAAAGGGTGGGCTCCAAGAAGGTGGGACTTGGTCACATGTGGAGATTGTGACAAGTCCAAGGTTCTAGAAGCCTTGGAAAGATAGAATGTGAATTAAAAATTCAGATATAAAAGAGGGGAATCTAGGATAAATAAATGTGAATTAAAAATTCACATGGGAAAGAGGGTTAATGCTAAAAAGAGATAAATGCAAAGGTTGACTAAAAAGGTGGTCCTAAATATGGCTAATGACCTTGGTTAAGGTTGTGCAAATATTGGATTAGAATAATTAATTGAAGATTAGAGGCAAGTGGCAAATGTAGGAGGATGTGACATTAATCTTTGATTAAGAGGATGCACATCATAATCATGAATTAATTAAATTAATTCAGATTAGAGCAAGATCATAGAGGATGTGACAAGGAGAGAGAAAATGAAAGAATTTTAAATTGATTTTAAATCAAAAGGGGAAAAAATGACTAAATTAAATAAATTGGTGTATTTATTTAATTTAGAGAGGAAGAAAATGAAAGATAAAGCATTTAATTATTAAATTAAATACTTTACAGATATGAGACAAAAGGTATAATATTAATTTAATAAATTAATATTTAATATGATAGACGAAAAGGGAGTAAATTTAATCATATGGGAGTGATTAAATTTAGATGTCTACATATATAAATATATATTATTTAATAAATTAAAAATAATTTACTATATTCAAACAATACTAATCATAAAACTAGTGTGTTGCGATTTTAATAACTTTTGTTTTCAGATCTAGATTTTTCTAAAAAATTTATTAAAGATCCGCCACCAAGTCTTTTAAAACATAGAAAAAAATCAGCCATACTTAGTTCGTAAATTTTGAGTTATAATTAATTTAGTGACCCTCTCTCTCTGTTGGTTTTTTTCAGATAAATTTTTCTACATAAAAAGATTTACTATTTTATCAGAGGATTTCATTTTCCCTAATTTATCAAAGGATTTCTTTTTTCAATATTTCATTTTCCCTAATTTATCAAAGGATTTCTTTTTTCAATCCTACAGAGATTTTCTAAATTATCTGTGGGATTTTCTAAATTATCTATTGTTTTCATTTTGAATTTCCTACTATTTTAAATTCATTTCCCTATAGAGGATCTAATATTTTCACAATCCTTCTACAAAGGTTTCCAAAATTTCATAACAAATTAACAAATAGTATTTCAAAATATATAAATAAATCCTCTAATTTTTCAATTCCACAAAACCAAAACAAACTTCTACAGTTTTGTACAGACAATCTTTTAAAAACACAATTTAAACAAACATTTAAAATAAGGAACCTATATCCTCAAGCTCAAATTGATGAAGATTGAAGTTGAGACTTCGTATTTCAATTCCCAATTTTTTCCCAAAGATTTCCTTTTCCAGAAGATATGCAAAACAATTCCATCCAAGAACTTCCCTGAGTCTTTTCCAATTTTTTTTACCAAAAAAAACTTCACACAAAATTTCTCTATCCATTTCCGTGAAAACAAAACAAATCTTTTCTCTTTCCCATTAATCCCAATATTCTTTTTTGAAAACCCAAAAATCAAAATAAAATAACAAATTTTCATTCTCTCTCAAGTTTTCGAAAATAAACTAGACATGCATTCGTTCTTTTTATTTTTTTCTTAATTTTTTTTCTTTTCTCAATGAAATATTTAAATTTTAAATTTCTATTTTATTAATTTCAACTCATAGTTGACACATTATTAATTATAAAAAATGTTAAGTTTTAAAATTATAAATAATGTTATTTACATAATTAATTTATTTATCTTTAATTAGTTACATAACTTTTAGTTTAACACTTTTAAATTTTAATAAAGTCATTCCCAATAACTAACTAATAACACTTATTTAAATTATTTAAATTAAATAATACTATTAATCCACCCAAATACATAACAACACAAACATTAAATAAATAACACATACAACTCACAATAGACAACTATCACATAATACCAAAATAACCAAAGTCAAGACACACAATACCACTAGATGCATGATGGGTTGATAGATTTGGGACGGGGAGACTTCCTTGTCATCTTTGTTTCAACATCATACCCGTTGAGATAATTTAATGCTTGCCCTGTCCTGCCAAAGCAGGTGGAATTGAGACTTTATTCCTGCAATTATTGCATATAAACAAGGTTGTGTACAACATATATATAAACAAATGCATCACATTGTGAAAAGGAATTACAGCGTAGTAGGGCACTCGCGAACGAGTGGTGCTACATTGTACCCTCACCAAAGCTATAATAACAACTACAACATGAAGTATAAAGTAACATTGTTAAACTAAACTGATCACATCATATCATCATGAAATAATTACTAGTCTATTGCATAACAACATAATACTACATCTAGATATAAGCATACCCAGTTAAATTCAACCACAATGTATCATCACAACCTCAATGTCATAAAAGAAGTATCATGAGCAACAAGTTAAGCTATCCAATTAAATCTCTGCATCATAGCAAAACAATGTACCTCATTCCCACAAGAGTACTATCAGAAGTCCTTGTTCCATCTTCCTCTTTAGATTCCTTAGCTAGACTACCTACACATTCCAAGTGAGAACAAAGGGGCACTACAAAGGTTGTATTACTAATGCTCAACATTAACAAGTGGTATCTTTATAGCAATAACTCACTTGTATATTACACAAAAATAAGTATTATGGAGAAAAAATTATGGATTTAAGTTTTAGTATGTTAATTCTTTGATAATGGTTCTTGGAATTAAGCATAGCACCCCTAAATTTTAATCCTTGGAAGAAGATTTGGGTCTTTAGTTTTAGGGTATTGGGTAAGGAACTCTATAGCCAAGGCTACAAAATGACATGTACAATATAATATTATATAAAGGGAAAATTTATTTGGATTTTTTTTCTAATTTATGATGTACTCCTTTAGTCATGTATGGTGTCATGTTCAATAATTTGGGTACTTTATGAGTAAAAATGTTTTATGAAAAGGGCTAACCTTGTGGAATCTTGTGCAACTATAAGTATATATTTTGCACAATATAACTAGAAACTTAAAGAACAAATAGTTTTTAAATTGGGTAAATAAAATTGGTTGATGTGCTTAGATAGGAGTTTTAAGTTTTTTTGTTACAAAAGGAAGGTTGTATCCTCTTTATGTTGTGAAGCGAAATATTTTAGGTGTTGATATATGAAAATTTGTAAAGGAAAATGGTGTGGCAACTCATTTTCAATTTGAATGCATGTTTGCATTTAAGTCTATTGGTTTGATAACTATGACCATAATTGCATATTATACTCATATAACTAATGATAATAATGAAGTAGTTGAGGTAAATGTAAAGTTGATCTTGTACTAATCTATGAAATAAGGCCTTAATGATATCACAAAACAATGAATTTGGAAAGATTAAGGTTACTATGTAATTGTTGTTCTACCTATAAATATATATACTTTCTTGCATTCAATGTTTTAGTCCTTAGTCCTAAAACTCTATCTTAAATATAATATGGATTAGATTCTATGATGATGTTTTTCTCAAAGGAAGACTTTCCCACTTGAATTGGTATCATAAAGAGTCAATTTATAAATGGAGTGGTGAGTTCGTTATGAGATTGGACATGTTTAATTATATTAAAGGAAATCAATGGGATATGTATCCCAATAGGTTGTTATATTCATTACCATTCAATAAAGCTTAATCTTAGGTGAGTTAAAAAAAAAGCTTTTAATATTTTAAGGTTGTGGGTCCTAAAATTATTGAGTACCATTTGAATAGGACACGAGTTAAGTATATATCTCATAAGATTCTAAATTTTTAAAGTGAAACCTATTGGAAGGTTACCACCTAAGATTTGATCATTATCATAGGAGAGTAAAACGTTTTAAGGTATTTGAAACATAGGAAAAAATAATTTAGATCTGCCAATGTTGTAATTATGTATAATAAGTAATAAGGGTAATGTATGCAATGCAATTGAAATCTTCCTTAGAAAGTGGAGTGGATTGAACAAGAATTAATTTACCTTGGAAACTCTTTGGTCCTATAAGGAAAGCTTAATTCTACTAAGAAATTATGAGAGGCATGTTTTTTGTTTTCTCCACAAGTTATCCCTTCAAAAAAATAAAATTTATCTAGATTTTTTAAGTTTCTTTGAAAGATAGTAAACCACTAAAGCTTGTAGGTTATTCTTGTGTTTTGACATATGTTTTTCTTGTGATGCACTTACATGTTTGTCTTAGAAGCTACATAATTATAGATATGCAAAGCCACTTTAATATTTTTTAAATACCTTATGATTCTTGATCTTGATAATGTTGATTGCTAATATTTATATTTGTATCTCATTGCAAAACATATACTTGTATGAATGCCAAGCATAGAAAATTTTATAGACGATTTATTAGTTTGCGAGATGATCTATGGGATCAAAAGAGTATCTCCTTATAGATTTTGGCAAGAGCTTTACTAATTTCAAGTTGTAGAGGAAAAGGGAAAGAGATAAATAGAGGAAAACAAATACTAAAGATATGGTTAAGATGGAGAATTATTTTAAAGGTTCACTAAGATTTTTTAACAATATTTAAATTGTAATGACCTATAGTTTTAGATTTTGAGGGGTTTTCAATTTTTTCTTTCTAATTTTAGTGTCAATTTTGTGAATAAATCTACCATCATAATGACATTAGAACTAACACTAAAATTATAAATCTTGAAATTTTTTGGAGCTAACTCCACCTTTATAAAACAAATGGCCAACCCTACCTTTTGTTGAACAAATAGTTGTTTTTGCACCAAAAGATCAATCTGTTAATGCCTGATACAACCGTTATAGTTAATGAATGCACGAGAGGTGGTTAAGACATGTCACGAACCCGAGTGCTATGCTACACATCACAAGGAGACCAAGGGCACACACCTTTCAACAATCCCCCTAGCGCAAGCGAGGGGTTCAAACCTATGACCTAGACTCTAATACCAATTGTTGCACAAATAGTTGTCATTGCACCAAAAGATCAACCTGTTAATGCTCAATACAACTGCCAGAGTTGATGAATGCACGAGAGGCAGTTAAGCCATGTCACAAACCCGAGCATTGCATTGCACATCACAAGGAGACCAAGGGCACACACCTTGCAACACCTTTTATAAAGTAAGTGTGATCAATTGAATTTGGTTTGACTAAACCAACTTATATGGTACCCCATGTCACCATTTTCATCTCCTATCCACATATTATAATTTTTTTGTCAAAATAATAGTTATATTGTGCACATGGGGGTATGTGCAGGATCATCATGGAAAAAACAAGCCCTTAAGTGGTGAAAAATTCAAAAAAATCAGAGTTAGACAACTTGATGTAAAAATTTGAATAAGTTATCTATATTATTTCAAAAATATGTAAGAATAGAATTTGTAGCAAATTGAATGTAGTTTCTAAACTACTAGGTTTATTTTTAAAAAAAGAAAAATCTATTTGGTGAAAATTTGAAATTTCAATACAATAGTACTTAACTTTCAAGGAAACAATAAGTAGGTGTCTGTCTAACCACCCTAACCACAATAAAATGATAATATTTTTTTTATAATATTTTAGATATAAGTAGAGGAATCATGTCTGAATGTGATGCATATTTTCTTGTAATTTTTTTCCAAGTAAATAATTAATTATGAGTTTTTTTATTATAATTTTTAAAAAATATAAAAACACGTATGTCTGACCACCTTAACTTGGTAAAAAATTTATGATTTTTTTTTTATAGTATTGGAAGCATAGAATGTGACACATGTTTCAAATTCAAAAAATGTGATATCGTTTGAAAGCTATAGATGTTTTTCAATCAACCTATCAATCAGGACTATAGTCATAATTCAAGTAGAAAATGAATAATAATTATTTATTAAATTCAAAGTAAAACATAATTTATATTGGTGGAAAGCTGAGAATCTCCTTTAAAAACTCTTTTTGTTTCATTAATTTTAGGTTTTAAAAGTCATCAGCCACATACCCATCATATCACCACCTTTTGACCCATCATGATCTTGCACATACCCATGGATGTCAAATGAAATTCCTAGAGACTAATATATTAGGTGTGCATAGGCCTTATAGTTAGCTAAATCCAAAAATTATAATATATATGTTTTTAATATTATATTTTTATTTATTTTAGAATCAAAATATGCTTTATTATAAAAAGACCTTTATTTGAGACAAAAAAATAGAAAATTAGGTCAATGTTTTAAAAAAATTCATTGCACTCTACATCAATGACCTTGTTTTAATACAAATAATAAAAAAGAAGTAAAAAAAATATGTTATGGTAAAATTTAGGTCTAATTTTTTAAATATCAATTAAAAAATTTATAATAAATAAATATTTAAAATAAATTACCAAAAATTATTCGTGCACTAAATATTTGAGTTAATGATCTAATTTTGAGAAATATTAGAACAAAATTATTTGTAGTAAAAGTTATATGTAATCCACAATGATGCTTGACCTTTCTCCTTACTCCTAAATCTTTATGTTTGCATATAGTTCTCTTTATTGTTGTTATCATTTGTTATAGTTGGTTGTTTAATAGACACAAGATTTTGTGGGCCCTCAATAACTTCTTAGTTTCTATGTTAATTTTTTTGTCAAATCAAATAGTTTCTTAACTTTTTAAATTTACTATTGGATTGATTTTTTTGTGTTTCTTGAAGTCCAATTTTTTATTTTGAATTGACTATGGCCATAGAGACTTGTGTTCACATATCTCTATCATGTGTACTCTCTTTTATATTATATATGGGTGTGCCCTCTCTTTTAGGCACATTCATAAAAAAAAAGTGCATTACAATTTATTTCCTTTTATTCTTAAATGATAGAAAAAGAAATTGATAAAAAACTAACACAAAATGATGGGTTTAAAAAAAAATTATAAATTGAATCTATAGAGAAAATGACACAGATGACTAGTTTACTTTGTTTTTAATTTTTTGATAGCTTGTTTGATATTCATAAAATATTGATATTATGATCCAAAAAAAAATTAAAGTAAAAAAAATTATGATAATTTCACCATTGAATAATTATATTTTTTCTTGATATAAAGGAAAAAGATGGCTCCCATGGCTCTTGCTTCCACTCTTACAATGACTTTTGTGCATGCTTCAGATTTGGATCCTGCAACATTTTGTTCCCTCTTGCATGTGGGTTTTGTTTTGCCCTCATTTATTGTGGTTGGCATGGATTCTATGCCCTTGTCGCTTCTGGTCGGTGGAATTTTAGTGGTGGCTCTATTTTTGGCTTAGTTTTTGCCTTCTACTAGGGTGGTTCTAATGTGCACCTAGGTGATACTTGTTATGCACCAAATTTGCACCCTATTGAAACTTTTAAGCTCAGTAATCTGGCATAACATGGGACTCAAATTCTACATGTGGGATATGCAATACTAAAAATGAGACCTCCGGATTCTAGGTCGGTTCTTGTTGAATAAAAATATATTTTTTGCTCTTCAAGCCTAAAGATTTTATGGGGAAAAGGGGAAGAAAAGAGATAAAAGCACTTAAGGATTGAAACTAATTAATGAGTGATACACCACACTGATAAGAAATCACGAAATGAACACAAGAAGAACATACACATGAAAGCCTAATTGCTATTCTCAGAACAACCTCTTTCAAATTTAATGCTTTAGTCCTAACAGGTTTGATCTACATACACATCTCAGGAAGGAAAGATTGATTTCACAACTCAAAGATATGAATACAGAATTATAAAACACAGTTAAAGACTTGCATGTTCAAAAGAAAGATACAGAAATGAGAATCAATACAAACATGAACACAAGCTTCCAAGGTAAACTCTGTGTTGTATTCAGGATTCCAGCTGAGTTACAGAAAAACATACATTGATTGATAAAGGATTCATTAAAAATCACTAACTCCTTAGAGTGTGTAATCATAACTATTTACAAAAAGACAAAAAATGCCTTATATACAGACTGTGTGTCGGCCCCTTAGGGCTTACAAAAATATCTGAGCTCAGAAAAAATCTACCTACAGATCTTTTTATGAATTAAATGTAGAACCCCTGCATGTCCCTGTTGTTGGTGTCGGTGAAGAAACATTCTCGAAGAAGTCCTTTGATCTTTCTGCAACCACCACATTCATTCCTTTGTCCTCGTGTCTTCGCGCAGCTCCTCGGCCGAACGCCTTGAACGCTATTGAGTTCACCGTGATTTGGGTTGCATTCATCTTGCGTTGGCACTCTACGCACTAACCAGACTACCACGGTTTGTCTCAACTCCTCATGGTTGGTTGAGCATTCTCCACGCAGGCTTGCCAGACGGTCAAAGCCCTTTCCGAAAAGAATTACATCTCGATGAGACACTAAAAGTGTCTCACCGATGCAATTTTGTTCCTTGCAGCTTATCGACATAACATGGCGCTATCGTTAAGAGCCTTTATCGAGCTTCAGATCTCATGTTGATGTTGCCCCGATGCATTTTGGTCTACCGAGCCCTTCATACTTTCGGCAAGACTATATATCTTCGCTAAGACCTCTTAGCGAGCTCCTTTACCTACCTCGGAGTGTCCAGTCGGTGTGACCCTCATCCTTCGGCAAGACACCTTGCCGAAGGCAAAACCTTTGCCGAGCCCTGCTTGTCGCTATAGCACACCTGGGTCGCCGAGACCTCTTGTAGACTTCCCCTTTGGCTGGGACCTTGGCCTGTCGGCCAGACTTCATACCGAGCGCCTCCAGACATGCCTACATCTGCTTTAGTCACCGAGACACCTTCCACTCGCTGAGACTCTATATCGAAGTCTCTCTGCTGGGCTCTTCGTTTCCTTCGCCAAGACTCCCGTCGGTCGGGAAGACTCTTGGCGATGACCCTGCTTTGCAACCTATCGGGGAGACATCTAGCCTTCGGCAAGACATTATGCCGAAGGTTGAATCTTTCGGCGATCTTGCTGTCGGTGAGACCCCTCGTTAGTCGCTGAGACCCTACGCCACCTTGATTTTGTCTTGGCGGACTCCCTTCTTTTGTGTCGGCGAGACTCCTACCAAAGACAACTACATTGAGGTCCATCCTTCCCTTTCAGTGAGACTTTCATCCTCGCCAAGACCTCCTGGCAAAGCCCCTCACTTTTTTCGAAAACATCTCTCGCTCCGAGACTCTTCACACATTGGCGAGACATTGAACCTTCGCTGGGACTTCTCACTAAGCACTGTAGATCTCCTCGAAGCCCGTGGTCGTTGAGAGGCTTGGTGAATGACGATTGAATGGCCTATCGGCCAAGGAAATCCACGTGGTAAGAGGTCATATCGAACCCTCTCCATTATAGTGATAGGCTCTGCAGGCTCGTTCGGCATGACAGAAACTAGGTCTCAACGACCTACTTAGGATGGAATAAATCAAACAATTAGTTGGTCAGACAATAGGAGAGTCTTGCCGACTTTCTCCTTGGATGATTTTCATGCCGAATCTTCCTAGGGTGGCTTCTCCCACTGAGTTCCCCTTCACCTAGCAACAGATGTAGAGTCTTTTCCCTTGTGTGGATGTCCCACTGGCCTCCTCGAACCTCTGTCACATGATATTCTGCCTAATTGATCCTGAGGATAAAAATTAGGTAACATTTCTGGCGACCTTTGCTGGATGTTTTCCTGCTAAAAATGAAGACCAGTAGCCTAGGTCTATCCATTGGGCATGGAGTCTAAAAATTACGCATCCTAGGACCTAAGGAAAACAGGAAAGCTACCTACATATGTGCTTGGGCAGCACTTAGGAAAAACCAAACGAGTATGTAGATGCATTTATTATAAGCATGAAACCTAACCTAATATATACAAGACACGGCTAGTGATCATACCTCAAAACAACGTTTGAGGTGAATACCATTGACTGGTATTGGTAGTATATCTCCTTCCATAGTTGATAATTGATAAGCATTATATTCCTTACATTTTGAGATAACAAATGGGCCTCCCCAAAAAGAATCAAATTTCGTGTGCTTACCCGGCCTGCATTTAAGTTCATCCCACTTAAGAACAACATCACCCACATTGAAAACCCTTGCTCTCGCTCTTTTGTCGAAGATCTTTTTCACTTGCGTTTGCTGATATTCCATTGCTTGCATTGCTTTTGATCTTTTTTCCTCCAATTCCATCAACTGAGCATAACGCACTTGTATAGGATCTCCTTCTTCAAATAAAACTAGCTGACTAGCAAGGTCAAGAGCTAGCAGCTCGGTTGAAATAGACAACTTGGCCTCTTTACCATAGACTATCATGTAAGGTGAACTGTCAATTATTTTCTTTGGTGTGATTTGGTCAACCCATAGGGCAGCCTTCAATTTAGAATGCCACTCACGCTGATTCTCCTGCAGATTCCTCTTCAATATTCTGATCAAATTCTTGTTCGTGGATTCTGCTAATCTGTTACCTTGTGGGTAATAGTTAGAACTATTACTGAGATAAATTCCATGCTTGAGCACCCACTCAGTTACCCTTAGACCAATGAAAGCAAGTGCATTATCAAAGATAATAGAATCAGGGATTCCAAATCTATGAATAATATCATCATAAAAATTCAGAACAACCGTCTCATTGGCATCCTTTAACACTACTGCTTCTGACCAATGAGTGAAATAATCAGTTGCCGTGATTATCCACTTATGTCCAGCACTAGATGGAGGATTAATAGGACCTATAAAATCAACTCCCCACCTTACGAATGGTTGTTTAGTCTTAATAGGTTGCAGAGGTAAAGCTGCAAGCCTTTCTTTTCCTGCAAATAGAGCACACTTTACGCACTTTCTAACATATGCATGGCTGTTTTTGAAAACATTAGGCCAATAGTAGCCAGCCCGCATAATCTTGAATGCAGTAGTCCTTGGAGAGAAGTGGCCTCTTGAATTCCCATCATGAAATTCATGTAATATCTCTCCAATATGATCTGAATCAACAGACCTGAGAAGTACCCCACTATGATCTTTGCGATATAAAATATCATTGATCAGCACATATGGGATAGACTGCAGCCTATAGTACCTACGTTTCACCTTATCCAAATAGAGTGGGCATTGACTTGTTTTGAGGAAATGGACCATATCCTTTAACCAGCTTGTTGTTTCGTCATCATTATCAGCCAAACGAAGTACTAAAGCTATTTTAGATTGTTTTACATCTAAAATTCCTTCACAACTCAACTGTTCGCAAAGCCCTTTACCCCTCACTAGCTTAGTAACTTCAATGCTCATGTCATATTCCATGACTTTGGTTATCCAACCTACCCTTTTCTCATTCAAATCCTTGCTGAGCAGAAATTCTTTAACACTCGGATGAGCTACTCTTAAATGAATTTTATTGTGTGATAGCAAATGTTTGAATTTTTTAAGACTTTTGACAACAGCAAGGACGTTCTTTTCAACAAAACTATACCTATGTTCATACTCTGCCAATCCTTTGCTAAAAAAAGCGATTGGCTATTCCAATCCTTTTGAACTTTGCTGGACCGGCATAGCAGATATCACTTCACTACCCCCATAGGCATACAAGATAAAGTCTTTGCTGAAATCGGGGTTCATCAAAGCGGGAGCTGATGTTAAAGCTTCCTTGATAGCTTGAAAGCTATTCTTTGCCTCCTTAGTCCAGCTAAAAACAATGTTTTTCTTTAACATGGCTATCAAAGGTTTCAATAAATCTGCAATATTATGCAGAAAATGCCTCACAAAATTAATTCTTCCAATGAAAGACTGCAACCCCTTTTATGATATGGTAACGATAGCTCTAAAATAGCTGCTACTCTCTCAGGATCCAATGTGACACCTTGCTTAGAGATAATATACCCCAATAGTTTTCCTTCATGCACAACAAACACACACTTTTTAGGATTGAGAGATACTCCAAACTCTCTGCAGCGTTCGAAAATCTGTCTCAAATGACTTAGGTGATCTACCGCTTTCTTTGAATAAACGGTGATGTCATCCAAATACACTAGGACAAATTGATACATAAGGTTGCTGAATGCCATTTCCATTTCCTTTTGGAAGGTTGCACTTGCATTAGAAAGACCGAAAGACATCTTTCGGTAAGCCATGGTTCCCCACTTAGTTGTAAAAGTTGTTTTGAACTAGTCTTCCTCTTTGACAAGAATTTGGTTATATCCTGAATAACCATCTAACAACGAATATCTCTCTAAACCAGAAACATAGTGCAAGATCTTCTCCATGGAGGGAAATGAGTGACGGTCCTTCAAGGATGCCCTATTTAGATCTCTGAAATATACACACAATCTCAACTCCCCATTCTTCTTCCTAACCGGGACAAGGTTAGACACCCAACTAGTGTGTTTAATAGGATATATAATACTACTCTCTATCAGCTTCATAACTTCTTTGTGCATAAGAGGCTCTAGTTTGGGGCTAATTGGTCTCTGTTTTTGTCTGATAGGTTTGGAGTTAGGTTCTAACTCTATAGTATGATGTGTAAGTGCTGGGTTAAAACCTTTTAAATCTTCATATTTCCAAGAAAATATATCACTAAATTCTTGAAATAATTCAATATAAGACTTATTTTTAGAATCTGTAACTACTTTTCCAAACTTCAAAGTCTTACCTGGTTCAATCTCCAAATCTGCATAGTGTTCTTGCTGAATCAGTAGGCTGGTTTTATTCTTCTTGGCTTGATCATCTGTATTGAAGATAAATTCCAATGTAACAATCCCCTTGGGCAACTTGTTAGACTTGAGCTGCACCACCTGATCTCCATAATTCCCTTTTAGCCTATCTTGACTTGATGCTGCAAAAACGTCCTCTTCTAGTAGAAATTGCAAAATCTGTTCATCACTCTCAAAGACTTGCCAATTTATATTATTGTCAAGAATTGATGGCCTAACAACAATTTTAATATGCTGTTGATCACACCCCATTTTAATATTGTTAGGAATATCAAATTGTGCCCCTACGGTAGCCAATCTATCAACATGCTGATTCAGCTTTCTAGGAATTGCAACAATATTGAAAGCAGAAAAATCTTCAATAACATCCCATACTCTATGTTTATATGCCTTTAGAGTATCATTCTTAACAGAAACTAGCCCCCTCACCTGATTCAACACGAGCTCACTATCACCATGAACCTTTAGAGCCTTAACACCTCTCTTTCTTGCCCATTCCAGCCCATTAATCAAGCCTTCATACTCGGCTGTATTGTTGGTGCAAGAAAAACTAAATCTAAAGGCTGCATAGTACTCAACTCCATCAGGCAACACTAACATCGCACCTCGACCAGCACCATGCTTACTTCTAGACCCGTCAAAAAACATATTCTAGACCTCATTGTGTTGTTCAGAATCAACATCCTCCCCTTTAACCAAATTTGGCATAACCGAATCAGCCTCCTGAAACATATAGTTACCCATACCAGCATCTAATACTAAATCACTTCCAGTGTGATGAGTACTACTTTCATCCCATTCATCTAAAAGAATATCAGGAATTCCAGCAGTGGATGTATGTGAAACACGAGCAGCATGATCTTCTTGGTAAAAAATGACACAATTTGCATTCATCGTACTGGGTGTATAAGGTTCAATGATATCCTTTGCAAGTGATTCTAACTTCATGTTTACTTTTGTTCCATACCTTGTACGGAAAATCATGTGAGACCAATCGGATGAGAGATAACCTCCTATTTTGGCTATAAATTCTCTTGATAAGCAAAGGCCAAAATAGGGAGGAAAATCCATTACATATATGTCGTGTGGAATGGAGAAAGTAGGGTAGGCATGTAAGGTCAGACTAGCATTTTTTATAAGGCCTATTGAATTGACAGATGTACCATCTAACTGGACTACTCCCTTTTCAATAGGCTCATATTTTAATTCTAACTGATTAGCCACCCTTTTTGGCATTATAGAACAAGTTGCCCCGCTATCAACCATACAATTATGTACCAAGTTCTTTCCAATGACTAAGGAAACATAGAATGGAGGAGGTCTCACATCCTTACCTTGAATTGTGACATTTGGTTTGTTGTCCATCACTTTTACTTGATCAACATTTGTCATGACTACCTTCTCTTGATCACCAGCTGCATGTTCTTGCGTATCTTCACCACTCAATGCTTTCTTTAACATCTCAGCTTGTCTGGGAATGGATAATCCCACATAGCCATTAATACGTTCATTCTTTTCATACTGTCTACAATGTTGTAGGGCATAGCTGAATGCACTTTCTGGTGTATCCTAGCAACAACCGGATCTGTTTCTTTGTGAGGCTGATTGCTGGTTGGCTGATTTGAAGACTTTTGTGGGATATCGGGATTTTTTGTGAATGATGGTCCCACAGTTGCAGGTTCTTTATCTTTACTAGCTATTTGATTTGCTTCTAGAGCCCTCTTCTTTGTTTGGGTGAGCATTGCAATTGTTGGATTACCATTCACGCCACAAAACTCTTCACTTTGCCAATTTAGGAATGCAGTCTCATTGGGATGCACATCTCGTTGTTGCTCAGGTACCTCTATAGATGCATCCAGTTGTGAACTTGTGGCATTTTGAACCATCAGCGCTTGATTGATAATACCATTGGAACATGTTGCTTGATTATACGCTTGATTACATGGAAAACACCATTCACAATTTGCTGCAAGATTATTCTGAGCTGAAACAATATCTTTTATCGGATTTGCTACATTCATAGGTGCTATATTATATGTCTGAAGTGGCCTCTGGTTAACATTTTGTCGATGTCCTTGATAATTTCCTTGGTATAGTTGTCTATTTTGCTGATACTGATGATTAAACCCTTGATTTTGATAAGGCTGATTCACTCCTTGTTGCTGCTGGTTATACTATTGAAATGATGGCCTTGGACCTTGGTACTGCTACTTTTTCATGCTAGTTAGCTCATTTCCTAAAGTTTGAAAAACCATTTCAATCTTTTGTTGGCTACTTTTAATCTCTTGCAGCTCAATTGAAGGTCCAACAGAGGCATTTGTTTGATTTCCAGCAGTCTCTATAGTTGGAACATTCGGTATTGCAGCAAGAGGAGGTATATGCAATGGTATATTTGGGTGAATATCTGGAAAATATGGCATAGGGGGCCTAGGAGCTATTTTTCCTACCTGAATAAGACCATTTTTTGCTCTTATAGCTATACTATAAGCTTGAGGTAATGATTGACCTCGCATGGATTGTATGAGTATATCACTATTGAGACTCTTTAAGTAATACAAAAATGTGTGATCAACAAAAGGTCTTACCGTAGCAGGTATCCTATTCCAAGTCTTCTAGAAACGGATATTGAAATCCATCATTTGCTCTTGAGGGGCTCTTTTAATAGTTGTCAACTACTCTACCAAAGATAAGTGATCAGACTTGTCTTCAAAAAATTTGGTAAATTTTTCATCAACCTCATCCCATGTTGCAATAGAGGCCACTAGCAAGCTTCTGAACCATTCCAGCGCCTTCTTCTTGAAAGATGTAGCCAACAACCTTACTGCTATGTTCTCTTGCGTTATGTGATGCACATTGCACAACGCTACCACATCTCTTATATGTTCAAATGGCATTATTTGCCCTTCTCCAGTGAATTCTAGCAATCCCTTTAATGCTGCCAAAGGAATATCATTATGCTATACTAAATTAAGGGGAGTACGCTGATCAAATGGAACAAAAGCAAAGGCTCTTGGTGCAGCCATACTATGAGTCTGTGTTGATATACTTGTTGAAACTGAGCTTGCACTTGCTGGTATAGTACTTGAAAATGATGAAAAAGTACTTGCAATTGTAGTAGAAAGGCTTACACTTGTACCAAAATTGCTCTTACCTTTTGGGAAGTTGAAATTCCTAGAAACAACAATAAGTGGCTCTTCTCTAACAGTTGGTGATGCTGAGTGTCTCACAGGACGTTCACTATGCAATGATCTTCCTCTTCTGACATATACTCTTGGAGGAGTTTAATCAAGAGTCCTTCCTTTCCTCTTGGGTGATGACAATTGCAAATATTCAAAAGACTTTGAACTTTTGGTTTCCATCTTTCTCATATAAACTTTTGCATTGGTCACTTTCCTTCACAACGGAGTCACCAAATATGCTGAAACTTAACTTCTTCAAAGTTGTAAACCTGCTGTAGCATATCAAAACAACAAGAACTGATGAAAAAATTATGACTTCTTCTGTCCCACAGGGCGTGCCAAAACTGTTATGCACCAAATTTGCACCCTAATGAAACTTTTAAGCTCAGTAATCTGGCATAACATGGGACTCAAATTCTACATGTAGGATATGCAATACTAAAAATGAGACCTCCGGATTCTAGGCCAGTTCCTGTTGAATAAAAATCTATTTTTTTCTCTTCAAGCCTAAAGATTTTAGGGGGAAAAGGGGAAAAAAAGAGATAAAAGAACTTAAGGATTGAAACTAATTACTGGGTGATACACCAAACTGATAAGAAATCATGAAATGAACACAAGAAGAACATACACATAAAAGCCTAATTGCTATTCTCAAAACAACCTCTTTTAGATTTAATGCTTTAGTCCTAACAGGTTTGATCTACATACACATCTTAGGAAGGAAAGATTGATTTCACAACTAGAAGATATGAATACAGAATTATAAAACACAGTTAAAGACTTGCATGTTCAAAAGAAAGATACAGAAATAAGAATCAATACAAACATGAACACAAGCTTCCAAGGTAAACTCTGTTTTGTATTCAGGATTCCAACTGAGTTACAAAAAAACATACATTGATTGAGAAAGGATTCATTAAAAATCACCAACTCCTTAGAGTGTGTAATCATAAATATTTACAAAAAGGCAAAAAATGCTTTATATACAGACTGTGTGTCAGCCCCTTAGGGCTTACAAAAATATCCGAGCTCAGAAAAAATCTACCCTCAGATCTTTTTACGAATTAAATGCAGAACCCCTGCGTGTCCCTGTTGTTGGTGTCGGTGAAGAAACATTCTCGAAGAATTCCTCTGATCTTTTTGCAACCACTGCATTCATTCCTTTTTCCTCGTGTCTTTGCGTAGCTCCTCGTCCGAACGCCTTGAATGCTACTGAGTTCACCGTGATTCAGGTTGCATTCATCTTGCATTGGCACTCTACGCATTGACTAGACTGCCATGGTTTGTCTCAGCTCCTCATGGTTGGTCGATCATTCTCCACGCAGGCTCGGCAGGCGGTCAAAGCCCTTTCCGAAAAGAATTAGATCTTGGCGAGACACTAAAAGTGTCTCATCGATGCAATTATGTTCCTTCCAGCTTATCGACACAACATGGCGCTATCGCTGAGAGCCTTTATCGAGCTTCAAATCTCATGCCGATGTTGCCCCAATGCATTTTGGTCTGCCGAGCCCTTCATACTTTCGGCGAGACTGTATGTCTTCGCTAAGACCTCTTAGCGAGCTCCTTTACCTAGCTCGGAGTGTCTAGTCAGCATGACCCTCGTCCTTCGGCAAGACACCTTGCCGAAGGAAAAACCTTTGCCGAGCCCCGCTTGTCGCTATAGCACCCCCGGGTTGCCGAGACCTCTTGTAGACTTCCCCTTTCACTGGGACCCTGGCCTGTCGGCTAGACTTCATACCGAGTTCCTCCAGACATGCCTACATCTGCTTCAATCGCTGAGACACCTTCCATTCGCCGAGACTCTATATCGAAGTCTCTCTGCTGGGCTCTTCGTTTCCTTTGCTAAGACTCCCGCCGGTAGGGAAGACTCTTGGCGATGACCCTGCTTTGCATCCTATCGGGGAGACATCTGGCCTTCAATAAGACATTATGCCGAAGGTTGAATCTTTCGGTGATCCTGCTGTCGGTGAGACCCCTCGTTAGTCGCCGAGACCCTACACTGCCTTGATTTTGTCTTGGCGAACTCCCTTCTTTTGTGTCAGCGGGACTCCTACCGAAGACAACTGCATCGAGGTCCATCCTTCCCTTTCAGTGAGACTTTCGTCCTTGCCAAGACCTCCCGGCGAATCCCCTCACTTTTGCTGAAAACATCGCTCGCTCTGAGACTTTTCACACGTTGGCGAGACATTGAACCTTCGCTGGGACTTCTCACCGAGCATTGTAGATCTCCTCGAAGCCCATGGTTGCTGAGAGTCTTGGCGAATGACGATTGAATGCCCTATCGGCCAAGGAAATCCACGTGGTAAGAGGTCATACTGAACCCTCTTCGTTATAGCGATAGGCTCTGCAGATTCATTCGACATGACAAAAACTAGGTCTCAGGGACCTACTCAGGATGGAATAAATCAAACAATCAGTTGGCCAGACAATAGGAGAGTCTTTCCGACTTTCTCCTTGGATGATTTTCATGCCGAATCTTCCTAGGGTGGCTTCTCCCACTGAGTTCCCCTTGACCTAGCAACAGATGTAGAGTCTTTGCCCTTGTGTGGATGTCCCACTGGCCTCCTCGAACCTTTGTCACATGATATTCTGCCTGATTGATCCTGAGGGTAAAAATTAGGTAACAATACTACTACACCCCTTCTTGATATTCCTTTTTCGGTTAAGGTTGTAGGTCCTCCCATGGGAGTGGTCATGTGGTGGTGTTGCTAGTGTGGCGTTTCTTGCTTTTCCCCCCTTCTTACCCTCTCCTTGTGCTTGAAACCTTAGTGGGGACTCACAACTTTGTTGTGATGGCTAGGTATGGGTCTTCTCACCCGTTGTGTGTGCCCAACCCTCTTTTTTTCACCAAACCATCCTTGGTGGTGGTTTGTGATGCAGTTGTAATTAAGAAATGAGGGTTTATATCAATGTAGAGGTTTAGTGTACTACTCCAATATTTGGCCTTCTCTTCTTGACCTACACAATTGGGTCTTGGACTCTTGGAGGTCCCTTGTGGTTGGTAAGATTGATATCTTCCCTTGCACTAAGGGATTTTTTTATTGCTTCCTTTAGCTTTATTGAGGATAGATTTTTGGTGTTGGGTCATCTTTTGGATTGGATTGAGCAGTCTCTCTTGCTGAAGGCCTGTACAACCTCCTTCAACCCCCTTATCAAAGCACTCAATGTGTCTCTGGTGTGGGTTAGGCTTCCTAATCCTCCCCTCCATTTTTGGGAGGATTCTTGTTACGAGGCCATTGGCAACTCAATTGGTTGCTTCTTGAAAGTTGAAGATTTAACCTCTTACATGGGGCATTCTACCTTTTCTTGAATTCTAGAGGTTATTGATATCTCCATGCCTCTTCATGGGGATTTATTTTTTATGGTACGGGCTAGGCCTTGGACTCAACCACTTGATTATGAGGGCCTCTCTTTGTGATTCCATCATTGCTTTGTTATTGGTCACCTAGCTTTGGATTGCTCTCTTGCATCGCAAAGGTTTCACTACTTGGTGGATGAATGCTTATGGGGATCACTTGGTAGTTGAGGCTTTTATTTCTAAGGAGTGCCTTGCTCTTGGACCTTGGCTTGAGATCTCTTTTGAGGTTCCTCCTTTTTTGTTGCTCACGTCCTACTCTGTCAGCTACTTTTTCTCATCTCTAGACCTTTATTGTGGTTGAGGATTGTAGTGTAGGAAATTGTATACCTCTACAATTTCACACTATTTTTGGGTCCCTTAGTTTATTGGACTTAATTAAGCTTCTAATTTACAAATTATGCATTTCAAAGCCTTATTCTTATTGTTTTTTGAGAGGAGAACCAACATTAAATAAATGCATTTAGTAATTAAATTACCTTGGATCATGTGTGTCATGAAAGTTTAGGCTAGGACCCATTAACCCATGGGAGAATGATAACCCTTTATGAGATAGGATCCAAATTAAAATATGTTTTTGGCGATATTTTAGTGATCAAAATTTGAATTGTAAGTGTCAGCTTTTAGAATCTAATTTTCAGGAAATTAGATAAAATACCTAGTTATTTTATCATTTGAAATCTAAGAAGCAAGAGGTGAACTTCAAGAGAAAATATGGGTATGTGTACAATCATCATAGAAAAAACAGACCCTTAAGTGGCAAAAAAATAGAAAAATCAAATTAGCCAACTTAACGTAAAAAATTGAATAAGTTATCTATATTATTTCAAAAATATGTAAAAATAGAATTTGTAGCAAATTTAATGTAATTTCTAAACTACTAGGTTTATTTAATGAAAAAAAAAATATCTAGTGAAAATGGGTATGTGCAGGATCATGGAAAAGACAAGCCCTTAAGTGGCAAAAAATTTAGAAAAATCAGAGTTAGACAACTTGACGTAAAAATTTGAATAATTTATCTATATTATTTCAAAAATATGTAAGAATAGAATTTTAAGCAAATTGAATGTAGTTTCTAAACTACTAGGTTTGTTTAAAAAAAAAAGTCTATTTGGTGAAAATTTGAAATTTCAATGGAGTGGTACTTAAATTTCAGGGAAAAAATAAGTAGGTGTCTGTCTGACCACCCTAACCACAATAAAATGATAATATTTTTTTATAATATTTTATATATAAGTAGAGGACTCATGCACCAATGTGATGCATATTTTTTGTAATTTTTTCCAATTAAATAATTAATTATGAATTTTTTATTACAAATTTTTTAAAAATATAAAAACTCATATGTCTGACCACCTTAACTTGGTCAAAACTTCATGAAATTCAATTTTTCTTTTTTTAATCTTATAATTTGTTAATCATAGAATGTAGCGTATGTTTTGGATTCAAAAAATGTGATATCGTTTGAAAGCTATAGATATTTTTCAATAGCTTATCAATCAGGACTTTGGTCATAATTTGAATAGAAAATAAATAATAATAATTTATTAAATTCAAAGTAAAACATAATTTATATTGGTGGAAATATGAGAATATCCTTTAAAAACCCTTTTTGTTTTATCAATTTTGGATAAAAAGATAGTCATCAACCACATACCCATCATATTGACACTTTTTGGCCCATCATGATCCTGCACATACTCAAATTTGAAATTTCAATGCAGTAATACATAAATTTTAGGGAAAAAAAAGTAGGTGTCTGTCTGACCACCCTAACCATAATAAAATGATATTTTTTTATAAGATTTTATATATACGTAGATGTCCCGATGTGATGCATATTTTTTTGTAATTTTTTTCTAAGTAAATAATTAATTATGATTTTTTTATTACAACTTTTAAAAAATATAAAAACTCATATGTCTGACCACCTTAACTTGGTCAAAACTTCATGAAATTCAATTTTTTTTAATCCTATAGTATGTGAAGCATAGAATGTGACGCATGTTTCATATTCGAAAAGTGTGATACCGTTTAAAAGCTATAGATGCTTTTCAATTAGCCCATCAATCAAGACTTTAGTCGTAATTCAAATAGAAAATGAATAATAATTATTTATTAAATTCAAATTAAAACATAATTTATATTGGTGGAAAGTTAAGAATTTCCTTTAAAAACCCTTTTTGTTTCATCAATTTTGGATAATAAAAAAAGTCGTCAGCCACATACCCTACACATACCCATCATATCGCCACTTTTTGGCCCATTATGATCCTGCACATACCCATATTATTGTCAAGAATTGCATTCAAGAGAAAAAATATTAGTCATTTGTAGCAACAATCAAGATCCTAACATCATGTCAAATTTTATGTGTTTTCATGTTATCTTGTGAAAGCTATCATTGTGTTGTAGGTCTTCAAGCATTCAAGCATTCAAACAAATTTATCAAACAAGATCCATGTACCCTTGAAGTGATGTGTATATCTTCAGTTCTTTAAGGGAACTATTGAAGGGTGGTTAGTTGCAACAAATTATTCATTCATCATTTCCTTTCTTTCCATTAAGGTTTTTATCATTGGCATTGCCATTGTGAAAGTAGGAACACTATTCACAGGGTTTGACTGAGGCAAACCCTTATATGGTTGAAATGAAGGAAAAGAGGGGAGATGGATAGGAGACCTAAAAATGGGTTGTGAGATGAGTGACCAATGCAACAAAAAAAAAAGGTTGTCCACCTAATCGCAAATCCACCTTTTACAAATTCATTAGGAAGAGGGATAGTGCCACAAAAAGTTAGAATTGACTTACAACCCTCAAGGTGAGTTGACCCTAGGTTTGGACATTATGCTACCTTGACTTCCTTATGACAAAATGACTAAACAACAGTTTTGGGAGAAGAATAAAAGTGCTTTAACCATCAAACCTATGAAATATAACACTTGGAATATGAAGTATTATGATAACACTATCATAAACAACCATTAACCAATAGATCTAAGAAGGTTAGGATGGTGTTTACCTAGCTCCAAAAGTGGGTTTCAGGCTTTGCTAAAGGACATTTTCTCGGGGACGAATGGGTCTGTAATGCCCCTCCATGATTGTGGTCTTGTGTGTTGACTTTTCCTTGAGGATAGGTTTTGAATAATGTTTAGTTTAATTTGATTCATTTTGGCCGATAAATGTTTTTGTGTAGGTATCACATTAAAATAGTATTATTGGATTAAATAAATTAAACTTGAATATTATAATAGAATAAAGACTGTGGACAATATATAATAAATGATAAATAACTTAAAATGCAATGCCTTACCTATATTTAGACATTTGCATCTAATGATTTTGGAACTGCCTACAAGGAAAAGTGGCAAGTTTCTAAAGGGGAGCATGCATTGGATGCTTTGCAACTAATTTGTTACGAATTACTCACTTTCCTTGAGCACTAAATTGGGTTTTACATGCAATGAAAAAAAAAAGATAGAAAAAGAAGCTTCTTAGTCTGGAAGAGGGGGTGGGATTTCTTCCAAAAATACCTGGAAGAAACCCTTGCATGGGGGGATGGTTCTATTTTCTTTTCTTTAGAGACAAAAACATGGGAACGAAGGGGAATATGGAGTTGAGAACCTAGTTGGGGAAGCTAGTATGAGATGGTGAACATCATTCAACATAAACTAGAGTGCATGCGTTCCAGAGCTCGACGATTTAAAGAAGGGAGGCTACTGAGGAATGATGCTTTCAAGATCATCACAATGCTAATATGCGCTGATAAGCTACTTATGAGATTCTTTATGTATGAAATTGTTTATTTTGTGCTTGAATAGAAGAAAATTAGGGGTCTTTGAATCATGCAAATCCATCTAGATATACATATGCTCTGATTCTTTATACTCCCTTTTTAGATATGTTCATAAAATATTCATGCATGATTGAATAGTCTTTGTTGTATTTTCTGATATGAGACCTCCTTATTATGGCTCTTATCGCTTATTCTACTAATTAGGTTTTGTTTATCCTGGGAAGAGTTTCGTCCACTAGATCTCATTTATAGCCTGTGTTTTATTCATTTCTCTGCATGCTTCTCTACTGGAGATTCCCCAATCAAGTGCTCACATCCTTTATCCATTTTGTTGATCACCTTCAATTGCATTTGCAAGAAAGTTTCTAAAACTCTACCTCCAACATTACACACATACCCTAAAATCATAGCATTCCATAAAACCATATTTTGATTCAGGCTTCAGATGTTGGTAAGGATGTGGAATTTGGATTTACACTATAAATTACTTTGCTTGAAAGTTTCGAAGCTTGTTTTTTTCTCCAAATCCGTTTTGTGTATATTCTACAACCATAACATTTCATGAGATCAAATTTCTTGAGTCATGTTGTCAAATAGCTTGTGCACCTTGTCTAGACTTGGCGCTTTGCATACATGTTTGCCAGGGCAGCTTCAACTGCAACATCTACAACACTCATGTTTCAGTCATCATTTGATGAATGTCCCCCTATACCATTGGAAACTTGTCTCAGTAGCAACACTTGAGCGTAGAAGACTGTAGAGGTGTGAATAGCCTCCTTGATTCCGTCGGCAACCTGTCACTTCTATTGTACTTGAAAATAGAATATTGTAGAAATTTAAATAATCTCCTGATACCATTGTCAGCCTATCTTGGCCGTAGCACTTGAACATATTAGGAAGTTCAAAGGTTTAAATGATCTCTCTGATTTCATTATCAACCTGTCTCTGTTGCGAAACTTGTACATATTAGGAAGTTTAAAGGTTTAAATAATTTCTCTGATGTCATTGTCAACCAGTCTCAGCCGCATCACTTGAACTTAATAGGGAGTTTAAAGGTTTGAATAACTTGGTTGATTCTACTGACAATCTATCGCAGTTGCAGCACTTGAAAATAAAATAAAGTCTTCATTCCTTATTTAAATCGTAATTGTTTTGTTAAGTGATCATGTCCAAAATGCATTAAGGATCCCCACCCAACTAGCATGGTTACATACCCTTCATGCATTATGGTCTCTGAGTTTTTTTTTAGTAGCATCCCTAAAGTTTTCTTTCTTCACTTATCAAGCCTTGACTGCATTTCCACATTATGCAATTATGTCTATTTGGGCATTGTAATTGTCTAAGCCCAAGGGATTTGATTGTAAACCGTTAAGTTTAGTAATTGGAATTGATCGTAGAGTAGATGTCTTCAGAAGAAGAATATTTATAGTAAATTATAATTATCCTAGTTTATATGTATATATATTCACTTAGTTTAGTGATAGCATCAAGAATTTAAACATAAACGTAGATTAGAGAATGGTTAACAAATGGATATCTTTTCAACATATCTTGATGTCTCGGTATATCATTAAGAGATGTCTACATAATAATTTATTATTATCTACCAAGTTAAGATAATAGGTATGGCTCGAAATTGGAGATTGGAAGATTGTAGAAATATTGCATGAGAAATCTTAATTAGTGCAATGATGTAGAATTTGGGTGTAGGACACTTGAAGATATATAGATCTGCCTTGATTATATTCTCTTGGTTTTATACTATGTTTAGTGAATCATATAATATTCAATTGGAGACTTTTTGGATGTGTTTTATTTGGAATCTTTGAAATGGGTTGTGTCTAAGGAACCTATTGAAGAATTCTAATATGAAGTTGTATTTAAGTTGTAACTTGGTATTTCTATATACATGTATACTTGGTAGTGAATGGCTTAACATAGATCATGATATAGGGGTACCATTAATGCAGATTACATGATAATCTTATAACATAGTATATTCATTTAGATAATATTTGAGAGTACCGTAAAGACCAAGTAATTAAGTTTAAAATTTGTATTAGGATTTATGACACTTGATAATGTCCATGGATTAGAGGAAATATTCAGGGGCTTAGATGTCTCTCTGTTGATTTATCAGTAAGTGAATATTGATTATATTTATATTAATTAATAATTGATTTGTAAAAATTCGGTAGTTAGAATAGTGCTACTTTAACTACTTGCAAATGTAAATTATGGGTGGTAAATAATCTATGGAATTTAGTGGTTGAATTAAGGATGTCTTCTCAGGAATTATTTTGGTATAAATGTCACTTTGGTAGTTCTTAGAATTATGGTGTCTTGTGACTTTAGGTGAATCATGTGGAAGTTGTGTGTCCATAGCAGTAGAGCTCAAATGTTTTATGCAAGTAGGTATAGGGGAATGAAGTCATTATTGTGATAAAGGTGTAGTGAGATGGATATTAAAATATGTCTACGTTTTCTTTAGTTTGTTTTAAATGATGCCTCAATAATGGAAGAGATAAGATATAAAGGAAGCCTTAAATGCTAGTTTAATGTTATCACTCTTTGTGGATTAGAAAAAAGTAGTCTGTTAATTATTTGATATAGTCTTTTATATGAGTATGAGTAAGTTAATAAGAAATTGATAGATTATTTAACTTTAAACACTTTGAGTTATTGGGGATGACTTAGTAGTTTATATGTGGAAGGAATGTCTTATTGTTTGGTTGATAATGGGAGGTTTCTTGGAGAAGTGAATTTCATGGATGTTGTAATCGCTTGTTCGTGTTGGTTAATATATGATTTGATGTTTTCATCTTGACGTGACTTTCTCTTGAGTTGATTTTTTTTGAGATTCTTTTGTATATCTTGAAGTCTTGAATGTTCTGATGTGTATGACCTTCTTAGCTTATCTTGATTTGAGGAGCTTTAATTCATTGGGTTGGTGTTGAAATTGGCTTGAAACCTCGTATCATTGACTTACTCTTGTTACGGGCCTTTTGAGTAGTCGTTCTTTTCTTAGACTCCCAGAGGCATGAGACAATTGTTGGATGATTTTTTATCTTTTATCTGCTCTTATTGTGGCAAGTTGACTGGCATTGTGGTTTTGGAAGGGTTGTACCATGTAAATGGGAATTCTGTGTTGTGATTTAGCGGGATGGGTAATGCCTCACATGTATTTCAGTTGAGATTGGATATTATGTTTCTTTGTCGGTACAACCCTTGGATTTTGGTTTATGTTTTGGGGCTCTAGGGAGAGTGGCTCTTCGTGGGGGCCAACGCCTCAAATAGGAGGAAGAGCACAGGATAACCCACGTAAGAGTTAGCTTAACAAGTGAAAACCTAATAATATAACTTAGGAGATGGGTAGTAATAACATACTAAGATAATCTTGGATACCTCATCTGTCCATTAGGGCTATCGTAGACTAACGGTAAACTGAGAAGGCCATGGTTGGCAAAGTCATTACCTCGTCCCCATGAGAGGGGTTAACGGCTCTGCATGAGTCACCCTATGGGGCCGACGCCTCAAGTAGGAGGAAGGGCCAGGATAACCATAGATGGGGGATGGCTCTTCAAGCATTCTGGTACAACCGGTGCTTGGAGGAAGGGCACATGATAACCCATGTAGGACAATGCGATGACACTCTCCACTAGTTTCCCTTATGCTTTGCTTTCTTGGTTTGCCTTTGGAAGTGTGTTATGATTGTTGTCTTGGATTTAATTTGCAAGTGATTATGATTGTTGCTTTTGATATATCTAGGATGTATTTTTATAGTCTTGTGTTTACTATGATTGGATCTTGGTTGTTGTTGTTTAGGATCTATGGAATCTTCTGTTGTTTCTTTTGGAGTTATTGTTAAGTTATGGTATTCTTTTTTTGGGTTGGTCTTGTGACGTTCTTGGTTGTGGTCACTTTCTTGTCAGCTCCTTAGCACGGGGAGTGGGTCTTTGGACCCACGTGGTCAGGTGGAACATGCTAAGCACCCCATTGGGTCCCCATTTGAGGATCAAGAGGTGTAGATTTGTGCCACTTGTGGAGATTCTAGAGTTGTAACCGACTTGGAGCCACCCATGATACTTTGTATTCATCTAACTAGTTGTATCTTTCCATCGTGTTATATGGTTATCGTTCATGTTCGGGTACACTTTTGTATCATTGTTACTCTTGAACATTGTAATGAAATGTAATGATAAATCTTGTGTGGCTTTTGATCCTTGGCAGTTGTTATTTGATGCATTGTATATGTGGGAATATGTCCCTTGAGTTTATATGATGATATAAAGTTTATCATTATGATTTTTGAGGTAATTATATATACGTGTTGTATTTACGTACATGGATGGTTTCTTATTAATGTTTTATCATGTATGTGTTACATTTGTGAATGTTTACTTGTTATGGATAATGTCTTTGGTTTTCATTCTTTATCATCATTGTATGGATTTAAGTTTCGTAATGTCTCCTCGTGTACCCCAAGGGACGTAAGTGTTGATGGATTTGTTAATTGAGTTTTATGACTTATGACTCAATGTGCATCACATGTATGTTTAGATTTATTTATTTTAAAAAAAATTGTGTAGTAATTATTGTTTTGATGTCCTTTGGGGTTCGCACGATGGGGCGTTACAGGGTCTCTATAGAGGAGCCTAAAAATTATTTTTGCACTCCTCGGATCCTAGATCTAAGCTTCTAATTCCACCAAGTTTTACTATTGGAAAGCTGAAAATAAAACCTATAGGTGAGTTTTCATGTATTGACAACTTCGATGACAGCTTTGAAAACTTTACAAAATTGCACTTTTGATCCAATTCCAATCCTTATTCACCTATAAACTTGTGCATGTAAAGATAAGAGAAAAATGTTTGTTTTTGGTGGATACGGGTTTACCTTGGTCAAACCCTACTATGGTAATTAAACCTTGATAGTGAAATAATGAAAAAATGAAGGAATTGATGAGTGAATAGATCTTGCTACACCTCACCAAACCCTTTGATGGTTTCCCTTAGAGGACTGAATTCTACCACATCTCTCTAAGGATTGGATCTTGTGAAATGGTTTGATTTCTTGGTAGATCTTGATGCTTGAATGCTTGCTTGAAACTTGAAACCTACATCACAATGTTAGCTCCAAAAACATGCATGAACCCACATAGAATTTGACATCATTCAATATGATCTTGAATGTTGTTGTGTAGATGATTGATAACTCTACTCTTCAATGATCATGATAATAATATTTTCTCTTATGAAAGTTTCCTTAATGCTAGATGTTTTGAATTGATAAAATAATTACGTATTTATAGATGTTTCCTTAATTTCCCGACAATTAAACACCACATGCCGACTTTTACAATTTTAATTTAGATAATTAAAATGCTGCCAAAAAAATATTAAAAAATGGATTCCAAGACTTAAGGAGTAATGGATCTTAGGCCCTAAACCTAGAACACACATTTTCCAAGATGTGTAATTAAGTGTATGCATTGATTAAATGTTGGTTTTCCTTTTAAAAAATGAAATTAATTAGGCTTGTGAATGCATAATTGGGCCAATTAAAGGCTTAGTTAAGTCCAATTAATTAATGGGATGTAAACATAGTGTAAAAATGTAAGGGTGTACATTTTTCTACACTACATTTAGCCCCCATTTTAGTGATAGTATGAACTTGTGCTTAGACTCACACTAAAGTGGACAAATAAGTCAAGAGAGGTCTAATTGTACAAGTGTTGGAAAGATAAGATGAAAATGGTCAAAGAGGGTGATCAAGACCCCAAGATTTAAGATATCATGGAAAACCAACAAAGGCACAAAGAGACACATGCATGTAGTAGCGACACAAGATGCACAATCATACAATGTCAAAATTAATGCAAAAATAAAGAAAAGGATGGACTAGCCATAGTTGCTCTATTTATAAAATGTTTTCACAATTGAAACCTCATTGTCCACTAAGTGAATAAAATATACTCATGAGGGCTAGTGAAATTTGGTGTCCACTAGGTGAGCCCCAAGAAAGTGAGAAACACACAATAGGTCGATATGTACCTACAAAAAGGGTGTTGAATGGAAAGTCATGCCAGGTCTACATGCTCCCATGTGTCAACCATACCAAAATTTATACCTCCTAATAACTTTGATAAGGTACCACAAAAATGGCCAAAGGTATCGTGCAAGGATAGCAAGTTTTATTATGCTATACACTCATGAACAACAAAAAGGCACCACTAAAAAGCAAGTTGTGTTATGCTTGGTGGTCATGACAAAGTTTTATATGCAATAGGATAGGATAGTAAAAGGGGTTTTTATTAATGCATAAAAGGTCACACCTTAGGGAACATTGTGCTTGACATCACCGCCAAGAGAGGACAAGTAGAGGAATAAAGGATTCACACCTTGGGGAATGCAAGTCATAGCATTACCACTAAGAGGAATGTCATATGCCAAGAAAGGTCACACTCTTGAAGGACATAAAACCCAATGTCACCAAGAAGAAGACACATCACATGAATTAAGAAGACCACACTTTGAAGAGAATATGAAAACAATGAGCGGGGACACGTATTCCCCCACTTAAAATAAATTGCTAAACACCATGTTGTGAGAAATTACTTTAAAGTAGAAGAATGATAAATTCCATGATAAATTCCAATACATGAGAGCTTTATTCAGAAAGCCCTATGTAAAACATATGTTTCCAAGTAGAGCTACATCATGGAAAGGATGTTTTCCCCCATATGAAAAGCTAAGATAACACATAAGGGATCCACAGATCTAGAGTCAACATATGTCTATGCTACAATGATATAATTAAGCTTGGAACTCTCATCATTCCCCAAATAACTTATAGAACAATGAGCACTAAAGAAGAATGACACATAAAGAGTGAAAAGAAAGGTAAACTTTTGGTTCAATATGGAAGAGACTTAAATGTCTCAATGCCTTGCTTCATCCCCAAAAGGACAACACAAGACAAGTGAAAAGGTAATGGTTGACGACATATAGAAGAATGTAGATACAAATAGAAGAATGTCACGACAGATTCACTTCCTTTGTATCCTTGCACCAACAAAGTGACAAGGGTCATTGAAAGTAGGCTTACAAACATATAAAGACATCCCAAGCAAGATAACATGGGGAATCACATTATGCACATGTAATCACAAAGAGCATGAAAAGAAGAAAAATAAAAGACTAGTATGACATGTTGATGTTAAAGCAACTTCGGGCTCATCCTTCCAGCCATGAGTGAAGGCATAAATTCATATAGCCTAATGGATATTCATTTATTTGTGATAATTAATGTGAAGGTGCGCTTCACATGGCAACAATGTAATTTCCATCTTGGTCGACCTTTCTTGTAATTAGCATTCATTATTTGTAATTATATTTTTTTCTTAGTGGCCAACTTAGCTCTTGAAGAGGTGCGACCTCTCTATCAATATGTATATATAGAAGTTCATTTCACTCCATTTGATCATCAAGCAAGTTCGAGTCTTTCCTCCATACAAGTGTGAATTCTTCAAGAGAAAATTTGTGAATTCTTCAAGGGCAGATTTTGAAGATCAAGGAAGTGCATATTAGTGTTTTTTATTGCATCTTGAGTTGGTGCAGAATATAGGCCTTGAAGTGTGGTTTCATTGTAAAGAGATTTGTTTCCATTTTTTATATATATAAGAGAGATATTTTTTGTTGGGTTTTTCTCCCTCAAGTGGAGGGTTTTCCCAGGGTATCTGTTGTGTTATTGTGTCTGATTTTTTTAATTAATTTATTCCTTAATAATCTAATCATAAAAACAACATGGTATTAGAGTGGGTTGATGCAAGATATGATCAGATGTAAATTCAAATAGTGTTGAAGGAAATCATAGGAGTTTTGAAAAATTATAGTTGAGTAAAAGGAATTGAAGAGCACCCTGAATTTCATCCTTAGCAGACAACTCACCATTGAGAGTCGAAGGAGTTGAATCACCTAGCCTGTGGTCAGGAAATTTTGAGTGTCATCCTCAGATGACATCCAATAGGGGACGATGTCTTACCAATTGCGTAGGTTCTAAAACTCAAAGATCGCTATACATACAGAGGTATCATTTGTTATCGAGAAACGATCTAGTTGAGCCTCTGGCTCTACTCGTGCTCAAGGTTTGGAGTTATTTAGGTAGGAATTCATCTCGGGAGATTCACGGGAGATACATTTGTGGATACACAATGACGCCGAAGAAGCATTCGAGTCAATTCATGGTTTGGAGAATTAGCTCATGCACCCTGACGGAGATTCCACATCACCGACGACTTTGTTATAAAGAATATGTGTCACCTTGGATCGCACGATGGAGCAGTCTCGAGGAAGGAGTCAACTGATTAATTAAGGCGCAAGTCCATTCCGAAGGAAACCATGATCCATATTTTTGTCTCTGTGATTGGCATCGGGAAGTGGCCCATTGAATCATATAATTTTGTATTGCCTTTGTATCGTGTTATTTTTCCTTTGTCGTGGTGAAGTGATCTATCTTTGGGAGTTGGCATCGACATTGTTAGTTCCCGCCATCGTGTTTGTCTGTATTTCCATCAGTCTATGCATATTTCCAATTATTAGTTCATCATTGTTGAGTATTTTCATCTATTTGTGTGTCGATTGGAACATAGTTGTATTAGCCATTGAGCTATTGAATAGCAAGGTTTGACAATATTTTATTTTTCTGAGCATGATAGATTCGGTATATGACTATAGGAGTTCAAGATCTGATTGAGTATCCAAACCTTTGATGAGTATATCATTGTGGGTTCAAGTTAGAAGAATTGTTGTAGAAGCGTTTATGAAGATCTTAATCTGAATGGCATAAAAGTTGTAGTGATCTCTAGGATGAGATCCTTTTAGTGTCACCTTTCATTCATCATGTGTTGCTAGTGAGTGTGTTGCATCTGTTTCATAATCTGGTGGGTTGCAGCAGGAAATAGAGTGCATCGTAAATTTGAATGGCTAAAGACCATGTTCAAATTTTACCTTGCCAGGGGCCTGTGTTCAAGTCGTGAAGGTTGTGGACTGATCTAAGCGCAAGAGTAGCATATCATAATGTGTCCAGTAATTGCATCCATCCGAATATTTAAAGAGATAAGTATTCCTTGTTTTGTTTGAAATCACTTTTCTAGTTTGAATTTTGGTTATTTCATTTATTTGATAATGTGTGATTAGTAAAGAGAGATCATGGTTTCTCTGAATTGTGGTCACTGGCATAAGGTCTTTGAAGATTCAAATTATTCTTTGCAAGTTATTTTTCATGCTAGTTGTGAAAAATTTTTGAGTGTGACTTAGAGATGAAAAGAGAACTACAATTTTGATGGTGATTAGTTGGTCACATCGATATCATTCTCTAATGAATGGACTGTGATAGAGCCTTGACTCTTGGAGAGGGTTGGTTCTACATGGTAACTACATTATGCATTCAAGAAATCTGTAGTTGTGCAGATTGTCTTTTTTTGTACTAAGATTAGCACTCTTGAGAGGAGGAAAAGATGGAAGAAAGATATATTAGAATTCAATAAAGATAAGTTCTTTATCCCTTCATTCTAATCTTTTGATATTTTCTACATATTTCACTTATAAGTTGATTTCTTTATTCATGTTTTAATATTCTTATGTGTTCATGCTATAACTTGAGATAGAAAACCTTGTATGATTCTAGCCTCGATATTTCTTTGGAAAGTTATAAACTATTAGTAATCTCTCTCTAAAACGCTTCTAGGACAGATTGAGGAGCAAGAAAGTAATGAGAGATTGCACAAGGAGGAAGAGCTTCAGGCATCTTGTGAGGAAGTCATGCCGACCAAAGAAATGATCAAGCATGAAGTCACAACTTGTAGTCATAGGACTGAGTTGGTGGCTAGAGGGAGTTCACTTCCAAAAGTCTTCTTTGCAATCTCTGAGGCAGGGATCAAGAGGGAGTTCTGTGACACACTGAGAAGAAGTGAAGGTTGCAGCATTGCAAGGCCAATGATAAAGTCCTTGGAAGACCTCTTCAGCTGCTGAGAGAAAAATTGCACAAGATAATCTATCTGGATTTCACATTGGTAGCTTCACAAACCTATTCAGAATAGAGTGATCTGGGTTGAGGTCGAGGAGGACAATATTGAACTCTCTACAATATCAGAGGTATGCTCTGGAAAAATTCTCTAAGGCAAGCATTGCAGGCAATCTTGGACGAAGAGGTCAGAAGGTTGATACAAGTACTTGAAGATTTAGAGGGATCCCACTGAACCTGAAGAAGATGGTAATCTAATTGATCTTGATTCTTTATGTTATTTAATTCTTACTAGAGAAGATCACCTCATTATCAAATGCAAGGAGTTAGCTTCTGAATTTTAAATGAAGGATCTTAGATACTTGCATTACTTCCTTGGCTTAGAAGTTTGGCATAAGCCTAATGAGATATTTTTGAGTCAAGGGAAGTACACTATTGAAATTTTGAAGAGATTTGGTATGATGGATTGCAAATCCATGTCTACTTCGATGGAGACCAACTTGCATAAGTTGAAAGAGGTTGTAGCTAGTTCATATCTGGTGGATTCCACGATGTACAGGTAGTTGATTGGATCATTGATGTATCTAGTCAATACTAGACTAGATATTTGCTCTACATTTAGTGCACTTAGTCAGTTCATGTGTGAACCAAGGAAAATTCATCTAGTTGCAGCAAAGGATATCCTGAGATACTTACGTGGAACAGTTGGGTATGGCTTGAGATATTCTTTTGATGTGGACTTGGAGCTGCATGGATATTCTGATTCTGATTGGGCAGGGTGTGTTACTGATTAGAAGAGCACCTCTAGATGTTGCTTTAGTTTGGGGTATGTGTTGATATCTTGGTGTAGCAGGAAGTAATCTTCAGTAGCACTAAGCACAACAAAGGCTAAGTATATTGTAGCTTGTGTGGCAGCTTGAGAAGCTATGTGGCTTTGGAAGCTCCTTATAGGATTGTTTGGACAATCAATGGAGCCCACTATCATTCATTGTGATAATCAAAGCTGTGTGAAGCTTTATGTCAATCTTGTGTTTCATGATATAACTAAACACGTTGAGATCAATACCACTATATCAGAGATATGATATTGAGGAAAGCTATTCAGTGGAGGTATATCAACACTAATGAATAGATGACAAACATTCTCACCAAGCCTCTCTCCAGGATAAAGTTTGTGTACTTTCGAGACAAGCTTGGTATGGTGGAGAATGAATCCCTAGCTGAGAAGGAGTCTTAGTATTAGTGATCTTCCTTAATGCATTTCTCTTTGAGAGAGATTTGAGGTGCAAGCCTTTGTTAATGTATTTCTCTCCTTGAGAGAGATTTGAGGTGAAATCCCTTGTTTCCACCCTCTAGGAGTAGCCATGGTGGATTTCATGTGTGTGACTCCATGACAACATCACATGAAAGAGTCTGTGATGATTTTATTTCACTTATGTTTTCACCCTCTGGGAGTAGCCATAGTGAATGCCACAATGAATTGATGACATCACGTGGAGTGATGAGCACTTGTACAATTTTACCATCCATGGGAGTAGCCATGATGGTTGATATCATAGTGAGGTGATATCTCTTCTTTCCACACATGGGAGTAGCCATTGTGGTTGACATCACGATGAGGTGATATGTCTTATGCAGCTGGAAGTATTTCTCCCTAGCTGAGAGGGAGTGTTGATGTTATAGCAGCTTCGGGCTCATCCTTCCAACCACAAGTGAAGGCATAAATTCATATAGCCTAACGACTATTCATTTATTTGTGATAATTAATGTGAAGGGTCACTTCACATGGCAACAATATAATTTCCATCTTGGCTGACCTTCCTTGTAATTAGCATTCATTATTTGTAATTATATTTTCTCTTGGTGGTCGACTTAGCTCTTGAAGAGGTGTGACCTCTCTATCAATACATATATATAGGTCATTTCACTCCATTTGATAATCAAGCAAGTTCGAGTCTTTCCTCCATACAAGTGTGAATTCTTCAAGAGAAAAATTGTGAATTCTTCAAGGGCAGATTTTGAAGATCAAGGAAGTGTAGATTAGTGTTTGTTATTGCATCTTGAGTTGGTGCAGAATATAGGCCTTGAAGTGTGGCCTCATTGTAAAGAGATTTGTTTCCATTGTTTATATTTATAAGAGATATTTTTTGTTGGGTTTTTCTCCCTCAAGTGGAGGGTTTTCTTAGGGTATCTACTATGTTATTGTGTCTGATTTTTTGAATTAATTTCTGCCTTAATAATCTGATCATAAAAACAACATGGCACATGCGAGTCAACCTATAGAAATTCATCTGCATCAGGAAATCTTGTTCATCATATGCGGAAGGTAGACAACTAGCCAAAGGGAAAATGATAAGAGCCATACTAGGAGCATCACTAGGTTCAACACATGGTGAGTCACTCTTTTTAGGAGAATCATCTTGATTGTTATAATATGAGTTCATGGAAGAGTAAAACAATAAATTTAGCTCATTATGCACTTCCTCATGAATCTTATCATTCTCATCATCATCCAATTTAAGCACAACAAGAGGTCTAATGATAAGGTCTATTGAAGTTTCATGTTGTTATTGTTGTGAAGGTGGATCTAATCATCATGTATTGCTTGATTTGGTGTTTGATCTTGGTTTTCTATTTTGTTCTTCTCTTCTAATTGATGAGCAATAGAATGATGTCTACAGCTACGCTCTTTAGAATTTTGGTTTCTTCTTGCATAATTTTAAAGTTGTGAAGGTGTAGGAGCGAGTTTATCAACCAATGGTTTCTTTTCTTCCAGCAAGGGAGGAATGGAAGGAACCATTGAAGGTTGGTCAACCACTTTCTCTTTGGGTTTAATAACTTGTTTGATCTTAGGAGGCACAATAGGAATGGTATAGTTATCTCTTGGTCTCTTATAGGAAATAGGCGGAGAATTTGTCATGGATTTATCTTGGTTACTTGGAAGGGATTTTGGTTCAATCATGGCTTCATCAATTATAGGAGACTCAATCATGGGTTGAGGCATGTTGCTAAGAGATAATTCTGTGATGTGATTTTCCTTGAATTTTTGATAAGATTTGAAAAAGAATTCCTCACGAGGCTTAATAGGTGTAATTTCATAAAATTGTACTCCTCATAATTTCACATACATTTTTGTATCCAATTTAGTATGCACTCCCTTAGCATTTTTGTAGGTTCATTTTAGCCTCTACATCATAATTTTTCCCTCTTAGGATGCTTAGGACCCCTTTTCAACAACTACCCTTGTGTGTCAGCTTTACATCAAACCTTATGCTTTTCTTGTTCTCATTTTTTTGTAGCGTGATGTTTCTAGATACTAGCGTGCTGCATGGAAATTTGTGTGTCGTGCTAGTGTCCTATGAAATTTTGACATTCAAATGACCATTTCTGAGTGCCTTGGCACAACTTGTTAGCTACTTTTGTCGGTGGTATTGGCCCAGGATGCCTCGTAATGGCTCGAGAAGCTTATTTTCCCTCTCTTCTCTCTTTAAATGCTATCTTTTCAATTTATTTGGTCTTCTAGCTTTTGTCTAGCTTCTTGGCTTCTCTCTTGGAAATTTTCTTCTCTTTCTCTTGCTCTCTTGCTTGCTACAACATCCTCAAGCTCTCACGTTCATACAACGTTCTCTACATCTCTCTTGGATCTCACAGCTTTGTTTCACTCCTTGGAGTCCTCAAGCGTTATAGGTGATATCTATCCTATGCCTTGTATCTTTGAGCATCTTGGGACTTCTCACATCCACTATTTATTGCATCTCTACTTCATGATACAGGTTCTCCTCTTTGAGCAGGGTTTTCTTTTATCACTCTTGCATTCATTTCATTTCTCTTTTTTATCTCTCTAGCTATCTATATGGTTGTTTGTGGAGATGGGAACACTAAATGAGGGTTTGACTAAGGTAAACACCTAAACAACCCTAACATTTTCCCTAGATCTTATGTGTGCAAGTATTGAAGATATTCACTTACTAGAGGCTTCATTACTTAGGTTGTTGTAAGAATTTTCTTTCTTCTCCTTAGCTTTATCATTTATGTTTTACTTAGTTTACTTTACTTTATTTTAGTTCTATTACTTTATGTTATTTTCCTACACTTTGGAAGTTCTTAGTTCAATTAGAATATTAGTAGTCACTTTAGCTGTTCTCCGAGACATCCTCATTTTTGATCCGTATGAGACACCAATGCGCCTTTAGGGCTCCATCTCCCCACGCTGCTATTTGTATTCCACGCTACTATCCTTGGCCAAAAAATTGCTAGTTTCTCTAGAAAACCTTTATGACCTATTCTTTCTGGTTCTAGAACTCTCGCTCTGTTCTTTGATGTAGTTTGAGGTGGTTTAGGGAAGTTTGTTTCCTAGGATTCTCTTGAGAATAAAGAGACTTGTGAGAAACAAATCCCCCTTCTTTACATTTTGGTGAACACAATGTGAACCCCATTTCATACTGTCAAAGTGATGTGCCAGCCTTCGACCGAATTGTTTAGGCATTGTTTATTATATTTAACTTAAATTATTGTTTGTTATATTGAACTTATTATTGCCAAAATGAAGTTAATGCCACTCTATATCTTTGATCCTTCTCATGAAATTCCTCTCACCTTGGAGGATATTTTGTTGTAGGAAGATGAAATCATCGATACTTTTCTTAACATTACTCTTCCTTCTATTTATTCCAATGCACTCTTTTCTATAGATGATGCATTAGTGAATGATGAATCTCCTCTTCATTCTAATGCACTCTCTTCCAAAGATGATGCATTAGTGAATGATGAAGCTCCTCTCACATCAGATCCTCCAAGGATAGATGTTGAACATATTTCTTCAGATGATTCTTGTATAAGATGTAAGGAATCCATAAATATAATCTATGTCTTTGTTTCCCCTCAAAGGCCTAAGAGACCAATCATTTATTTGACTTTGAATAGTCCTTCTCCTAAAAGAATTTGTTCTATTAATGGTGTTCCATTTGATAGTGATTCTCCTGATCTTTCTAAGGCTTTATCTTATAAAAGGGTAGCCCATACTTATAATACTAGAAAGAATAAATTAAATGTTAATCAACCTATTTCTTTACCACCTTCTCAATTAAGTCTTCCTTCAACACCTAAACCCATAAATAAAGCACCTCGCGATTATGATCTTGTCAAGCAACTATGAGTTACTCTGAGTAAGATCTCACTGTGGGACTTGCTTCAGTCTGTACTGGTTTATCAAGGTATGCTTCAAGAAGCCTTGCAAATGATCCTCTTTCCTTCTCCTACTAGGCCGATAGATGTTAATGTGTTGATAACTCATATTCATGTGGATTCGCCAAATATTACGTTTTATCCATAGGAAAATTTTCTTCTGAAAGTATAGAAGCAAGTGGACCCTCTAATGATCATAGTTGACATTAATAATATCAGCATTAGACATACTCTCGTTGATGTTGGTTTGGCGCTCAATGTATGTAGCATTGATATGTTGCCTAAAATTAAAATTGACTCATCTTCTCTTGCAGCTTCTCTTGTTATTGGTGGGTACGATAATGTCGGTCGATAAGCCTTGGGCATGATAGTCTTGCCTTTGAGGTTGGGGCATATTATCGTACCCACCCTCATATATATTATGTGAGAAAAATTACCATATAATCTTATTCTCTATAGACCATGGATTCACTCTATGCATATAGTCTCATCTACCTTGCATAAATCTATTAAGTTCATTCATAACAATCAAGTAGTCACAATTAGGGCTGACTCTGATGCCATACACTTATGTGACATGGTAGTTGTTGGCTAGGCTTCGATTGTACCTTCTCTTAAAAATATTATCCCTTCAGTGTCTTCCAATGTGTCGATGTCTACTCTAGTAGCACCTATTACAAAGGATAATCTTAAGATAGATGTCCCTAAAGAAGGCCCTTCTAAAGAAATAAATTCTAAGTCTACTCCCTCTTCTCAAAAGAATACATGTATCGATGATGATTGGGGTTCCTTATACTTTACAAATTCCTTCATTGTGGAATATAAAGTTGACCCGATCCACTTAGACCTTCTGATAACATCATCCAAACCCTCTATCAAAGATGCTTATTCTTTTGCATCATGGGATAATGTGAATAAAAATTGTAATGTTCTTAATGTTGATCCTGCCCTTCTAAGGAAGATAATCATGCTTCTACTAGAAATCCTATCAATAAGGTTGATGGTGACCTCATAGAGGATTATAATCCCCATTGCTGGAATAATTCTCTCTATGAAGATCCTCCTCCTTCTCAAGACTTGAAAACATGCTATGGCCCTAACTTTAAACTTGTCTCTCAATATGGCTATGGGCGTAAAGGTTGTGGGCATAACGAACAAGGCATTCAAGTCCCTATAGAATGTGAACCTCGTAAGCATAATTTTGGGCTTGGTTGCTCAAATGAATAATATAAGTAGAAACCATGGTTGAATGTTGACATAATTTCTGCTCAACCTCGTTCTTTCGGATTGATTCATCCACCATTGTTTGCTATCTTCATGTCTTCTTATGAGCAGTCAAACTCTTCTTCACAAGAGAAAGGGTTACTTCCTGCTCCTCATCCTCTATCTGAGAAAGAGTGTATCTTGTTGAGGTTTCTCAAATCCCACTTGATTACTCTTCCTCTTCCCACACAAGAAATTTCATAAACATGATAAAACAAAATATTATTTATGTGCATACCATTGAGTGCCTGACCATTCCATTAGTGGATGTAAGGCCTTGAAGGATAAAATATAACTTCTTGATTCTTGTGTTATCACTCATCTATTTGTTGATACACCTAACTCTTCTTCAAATGACAAGTGATATCGAGATCTATTACTATCTTTTCTATTCTAAGCATTTTCTCATGAGGTTCTCACACCTCCCTTCTATAGTATCTTGGATGATTCTCCTCTCCTACATGTTAGGGGGCAGTGATAACTTGTTCTAGAGATGTGCATCCTTCTTAATAACCCCCTTTCTTCTCTCTATCTTTTAATTGGGCATTCATTTGAATGGACCCCTTTGTGTCTTGAAGGGTTCACTTTTGAAGGAACCCCCTTTGAAAGCTTCTCCTTCAAATGAATTCATTGGCATCTAGCTTGGGGGCAACCTGACTAGACATGTCTTATATCTTGGCATCTAGATTAGGGGAAGCCTAATTAGACCTATCTTATATCTTGCTGTCTAGCTTGGGGGAAACTTGACTAGACCTATCTTTTTTGTGACTGTCCTACAATGTAGCTTGTAGTAGCCACAAGCTTTTGTGATCAGTCTTTCTTTACAAGACTGAGAAATTGTAGAGCTCCTTTGCATCAAGCTTGCCTTGCAAGACCGAACACCTATAAGGGCCTATCAAACTCTATGGAGCCTTTCACATCTAGCCTCCCTTAGGATCAAGCACCTGTGGCACCTCATTTGTAGGACCAAGCACCTGCAGAGCCTTTTTTTCACCTTCAATGGGTCTGAGGGCCTATGGCACATTTTTTCAACTCTCCTTAGGAATGAGTAATTGTGGAGCCATATCTCTCTTCTCTCTTCTCTCTTCACTCAATTGTGTCTACCAGATCAAAGACCTAAACCTTCTTCATCCTGAGTATATAATTCTTTCTCTCTTCAGCATCAGTTGCTTCCCTGTTGTGGAATAAGTTATTGTGTTGTCAATAGGGGAGTGGCTTTCAATGGGGGTCGGGACACAAAGTGGTCCCAGGACAACTCGTGTGAGAGTCAGTTTAATCAGTGGAAATTAAATAACCTATATTAGGGGAAGGGTAGCTTAATACATTTAACTTGTTAAATTAGCCTCGCTCATTGGCTCAAGGGCTTGTGTTAGACTTGAGATGAGTTGGTAAGGCCTGGAATGGCAAGATCGTTATCTTGTTTTCTCGAAAGATAATCGATTCTACACTGGTGTGCATGTCGGGCCAGAGTTCGTGAGAGGTTACTAGGATAACCAAGGATGGGGGTTGGGACCTAGGAAGATCTCCTTTGGATAACCAATGCAACCTTTGTGATGACACTCCTCCTATGACAACAGTCGGTTTGTATTGTATAATGGTTGTACTTGATTTAGTGGTTTTGGAAGCAATGGAACCTTATGTTTTGTGTTTATTGGGATAGTGTAGTTTTTTTTATTTCCTGTGTCTAGATATAGTAGGTTTGTCTTGGTTACATTTTACTATCTCCTAGCATTGGGGTTGGTCCTACGGGTACCACACAGCTAGGTGGATCATGCACCTTACACTATTGGGCTTTCTCTTCCTGTTCGTGATGGCGGGATCTTCTAGTTTGAGGTGCTCGTGTGTTTCTATGGATTTGTACTTCTCTTATATTCATTGTAACAGTGGGACACTATGTATTTGTATTCCTCATTTGTAATCGAGGAGGATCCTTGTGTTGTAATTATAACATTATGTATGATTTATTCATGATGGGACTAAATTGTATATATTGTGTTATATGGTGTTGTATCTGTGGAAATATGTTCATTACATTTCTATGTGTTAGATTTATTATGCAATGGGTTAATGTTTTGATGGATGTTGTTTATCATGAGTTAATTTCTTATGCTATGGTTAGTTTAATTAAATTTAAGTTTTGGAATTCACATGTAGACGCGTTGTGTGGCCTAAAGGATGTATGTGTTTAAAATAGATTATTTTACTTGTCATTGTTACTCTTTTTAAGAAAAATAAATTAGTTGTGTTTTCATAGTGTTGCATCATTGTCTAGGTTACGGGGTAGGGTTTTACACTTGGTATCAAAGCCTAGGTTTAAGCATTGGGAACTCTAGGATAATGTGGAAACCATTAAGTTATTTGCGTAGGATTTAAGTTGCATATCTTGTCTTACACCTTGGTGTGTTTGTGTAGGATCATGCCACCTAGGAGAGGTCGAGGTCATGGTTGTGGCCATAGAGGAAAACATGAAGGTAGTCAACAAAACTCATCTCCTCAAGTTTCTCATGATTCAGACCATGAGGAACAAAAGGCTTCCCAAAACATTTTGGGAGGCGGTATTTTGAATCTGGATCCACCAGGGATTGAGGACGCTCAGTTGCATCAATTATTGGAGGAGACTCTTGCCCGTCTTAGACCGAGGTAGGAGGAAGATCAGATTTTTATTGGAGATGGGATCCTTCCACACTACCGCAGACCTTCGCGTTATACCATTAGGGTCTTATGGCATTGTCCTAGGGATGGATTGGCTCGAGGCTCATAGGGTCGTGATTGATTGTCGACGCAAGTCGATATGATGCATTGATGCATCTAGTAGAGAGGTTGAGTTAGTAGGGGTCCAGAGACCTATATCATTGAGGATGATCTCGGCTATGTAGTTGAGAAGATGTGTTAGTCAGGGATTTTAGTTATTTGTTGTGACAGTAGATGTCTTGGAGATGGGTGATAGAGAGGAGAAGGTGTCTATAGATAGCCACCCCATACTTCAACAGTATGCAAATGTTTTTCCCGATGATATTCTAGGGATGCCACCTCAGTGTGACATAGACTTCAAGGTTGATCTTTTACATGGTTTTGAACCCATTTCATGAGCCCCATACCGTATGATGACTCAGGAGTTTAAGGAGCTCCACTTGTAGCTTGAGGAGTTGTTAGAGAAGGGTTTCATTCACCCTAGTGTTTCACCTTGGGGAGCACCTGTGATTTTTGTGAAGAAGAAGTATGGTTCTCTTCGTCTGTGCATAGACTACCGTCAGTTAAATAAGGTCACCATCAGGAACTGATATCCCCTACCTAGGATCGATGATTTGCTTGATCAGGTCAAGGGTGCTACGGTCTTTTCTAAGATTGATCTTAAGTTGAGATACCATCAACTGCATATTGTGAGTCTAATATTCATAAGACAATGTTTCGCACATGTTACAGTCACTACGAGTTTACAATGGTACCGTTCGGGTTGACGAATGTGCCATCTGTATTCATGAGCCTAAAGCATTGAGTCTTTCACACATACCTGGATAGATTTGTATTTGTATTCCTTGATGACATATTGATCTATTTCGGGATAGTTGAGGAGCACGAGGAACATTTGAGGCAGGTTTTGTAGCATTTGAGGGATAATAATTTGTATGCCAACTTTTCCAAATGTGAGTTCTTCAAGACTGAGGTCAAGTATCTTGGACATTTTATATCAGGAGAGGGCATTGCAATGGATCCTACAAAGATCTAGGTGATCATGGATTGGCCTACGCCCACGAATGTGGCAGAGATACGTAGTTTCATGGGGCTAGCAGGTTACTATAGGCATTTTGTTTAGGACTTTTCTAGGGTAGGACATCCTATCACTTCTCTTCAGAGGAAAGGGAAGAATTTTGATTGGTCAGAGTAGAGCGAGGATTCATTTCAGACATTGAAGGAGAGGTTGACTAGCGCACTGATCCTTGCGATACCTGATCATACATGAGACTTTGTTATATGTGTGGATGCATCTTTGGAGGAGTTAGGAGTAGTATTGATGCAGGATGGTCGAGTCATTGCGTACGAGTCACGCAAGCTCAAGGATCATGAGTTGAACTACCCCACACATGATCTTGAGTTAGCTGCAGTGGTACATGCTTTGACTCGATGGAGACATTTCTTATTGGGGCACCATTTTGAGTTACACAGTGACCATCAGAGTCTACACTACATCTTCACACAACCTAACCTTAATGCTAGGCAAAGGCAATGGATGGAGTTCCTCTGTGAGTATGATTTTGAGGTGAAGTACATCTAGGGGAAGGAGAACATTGTGGTCGACGCTATTAGCAGACGGAGGCACAAACTATCTAAGATGACTCTTACTGTGGATTTGAGGAGCCAGATTCTTACCGCACTTCCTACAAAGAGCTGGTACCAGGAGGTAAGATTTGAAATTGAGTTGGGTAGGACTTTGGAGGGCAGATACTTAGAATATTCTTTAGAGATAGATGGGTTATTGAGATACATGGGACGTATATATATTTAATCTTTGGAAGGTCTTCATACCTTAATTTTGATAGAGGCACATCGAGCACCTTATTCAGCTCATCCTGGAGTGAAGAAGATGTATGCCGATTTGTGACCACTTTATTTTTGGGTAGGTATGAAGCGAGATATTGTTGATTATGTATCACAATGTTTGGAGTGTTAGCAAGTTAACGTTGAACACCAACATCCGACTGGTCTTCTATAGCCTCATTTGGTTCCTGATTGGAAATGGGACATCATTTCATTGGATTTCATTGTTGGTTTTCCTAACTCTTTGCAACGACACGATGCGATTATGGTGATGGTCGATAGGTTGATGAAGGTGGCACACTTCTCACCTATCCGTTCCTCCTATAATGCTTCGTCAGTTGCTAGAGTGTTCATGGAGGACATTGTGAGGTTGCATGGTATTCCTTGTCAGATTATTTCTGATAGGGATCTTGTGTTTACTTCGGCTCTTTGGACATCATTGCAGCATGCTATGGGGACACACTTGAACTTCAATTCAGCGTATCACCTTGAGATGGATGGGCAGACTGAGAGTGTCAATCAAATCCTTGAAGATATGCTACACATGTATGTCATGGACAAACAACACATGATGGGAGGATTATCTCTATCTGGTAGAGTTTGCATATAACAAAGTGTTTTCAGAGTTCTATTGGCATGGCACCTTTTTTAGACTTTGTATGGACGACCATGTCAGACTCCATTGAGTTGGGACAGGTTGGAGGACAAGATTATATTGGGTCCTGACATGCTCCAGGATATGGAGCAACAGGTGGTTCGGATCAGAGAGCATTTGGTAGCTGCATAGGATAGGCAGAAGAAGTATGCTGATGCACACCGTGTGGATCACCAGTTTGTTGTAGGTGACCGAGTTTTATTGCGAGTGCAACTGAGAAAGAGTCCAATCCATTATGGAAAGGGTTCTAAGCTCGCAACTCAATTTTTCAGGCCTTTTGGGATTCTAGAGAAGATTGGGCTAGTTGCTTACCACCTTGCTTTATCGCCCAGTCTTTCATGCATCCATGATGTGTTCCATGTTTTTGTACTTAGACCTTACCATCCGGACATTTCTCATATCCTTGATTGGACTACTTTATAGGTAGAAGACATGCAACTAGCTTTGGAGCTCGTGGCCGTTACCCAACACATGAGGCTCGCCCTCAGGGGCTGAGATATTGAGCAGGTGAGGGTCCAATGGGATACTAGAGATGACACTTCTACTACATGGGAGGATGCTACCAAGATGAGGGAGCTCTACCCTTATTTGTTTGCAGGCTTCCAGGGGTAAGCCTGATCCTAGGGGGGGAGGATGTGACACCCTCCAATTTGTTATGTTTTCTTTGATAGCTTAGATACTTTGATAGACCATATTTTATGTTATTGTTATTCTATCGTTGACAGAGGAGTGATGATAGACTATATTGATGTGATGATACATTATATGCATGGTGATTATGTTTGACATGCTTTAAGTTTGCATAGATGCTTAGTTGAGATGAAATTGCTATATATGCTCATTGTAGTTTAATTGATATTTTATCTCGTTAGTTGATGTGACATTGTATTGGTGAAGAGAATGGTATTGCATCACTCATGTGCGAGTGCCCTATGATTTTGCGATTCTCTCTTCACGGTGTGTATGATTTATTATTTAGATACATGTACGACATATGCTTTGTTTGTAGGTTTGCAGGTACAAAACAATCGCTTCACCTTGTTTCACAGGTCTGAGTGTTTCCACTACCCAATAGTAATGTTGATTGGGAGATAGTAATGGGTTAACCTAGTCAGACATTTACCCTAGTACAATGTGTCGTCAGTCCATGTATTGTTCGTATTCTTTATCCACGTTTGTCTTGTTATTTTATTTATTGTGCAAAGTTTAACTACGAGGATTTAATTATATGTTATGATTAAGTATTTACTTAATTTGTACTATTGATGTGGAGAATTTATAATAGATTAATTAATTAATTAAATTTATGTTATAAAGTAATTTTAATTATTAGATTAAATGTGAATTAAAATAAATAAGTTATTTAAATTTGATTTGAAATAAATAAATTATTTAAATTTCAAATGCATGTTATTGGGGAAAGATCTGGAAATATCTGTGGTTGTTGAAGAAAAGATATTTATTTTGTAACTAGAAGTTAGAAGGTTTTGTTTTCTAATTGTTTTGAAATTGATTTTCGAAGAGAATAATGGAGATTGAAAGAAGGAAGTTGTTTTCACGGGAAAAAGAGAAAGGATTTGAAGATGGTAGAATTGTTTTGAGGTTTGAGGAAATTGTTAATGTTAGAAGCTCTCTGATAATTTTAGGAATCTAGTTTTCTTGTATTCTTGGTTCTAGACTATTTTTATTCTTTGGGAAGTGGCAATTCTTCTAGAGGAAGCTTTGGCAAAGTTGGAGATTAAAGGGAAGCTCGGCATCAAACTTTGAATCAACAATTCTTCTGGAATAGGTTCTTTATTGTTTTGTGAATTTAAATTAAAAAGTTATTTAAATTATTATGGTTTTGTAAATTGGAAAGGTTTTCTGTAGAAGAGGATTTCTTTTATTGTAAAGTTTTTGTTTTAAAAGATTTCCGTGAAATATTACAGCCTCTGTAGAAAATATATTTTAGATCCTCTGTTAAAATTGAGTTTTTAAAAATGGATTTACCCTAAAGGAAATTATAGTTAAATTGTAGAATCTCTGTTGAAATTAAATCAAAGTTGTAGAAAATTTCTTCCTGTAAAAATTGAATTTATTCTTTTGTAGAAAATTTCTTGTTTAATAAAAAATTGATCATCTGGAACAATCTTCTTTTTAAGTTTTTGTTTATATATATATGTGTGAATTGCCTGTAGCAATTCATTTTAAAAATTATAATGTAAATTTGTGAAAGTTTGCCATACAATGAACTATTTTTTTTACTGGGGAAATTGTTTAAAAAAAAATTATATGTAATGTTTGGGAATCGGTTGGGGATTACCCCACAACCGCCTCCCATAGGGAGGCACTGTTGTGGAGGCAGCGCTCAGCGCTGCCTTCCATGGCAGTGACCTCATATGGGGACGACTGCGTAGGTAGCCAGGCCCAACCCAGCAGCCATGCAATGACTGTGTATTGCCAAGCGACTCTGTATTTCGTTCGCCTGACTATTAATTGTGATTCATTTTTTTAATGTGGTTTCTTTTTATTATAAAATATATATATATTATATTATATATATAATATAAATATATATATTTTATATATATTTTATATTATATATATAATATAAATTATATATATTATTATAATATGTATATTATATATTATATATATATATATATATTTACTGTATATATATTATATGTATAATATACATCTAATAATTAATTAATATATATATATATATATTATATATTTTATATAATGTATATATAATAAATATGTTTATATATATATGGTTATTTTAAAATGTATTGTGGAATTATTTAATAATGCACGATTAGATATTTTAATATGAAATATTTTAAATGAATATTATGTTGTTAATTAGTGCATGCAATATACAAGTAGGTGTTTCATAATTAAATGATTTTTAAATGAAAGAGTGAGATTTTTATTTATGTGTATAGTGGAACTGAAAGTAGACATTTACTTTAACTTTGTTGTTGATTTATTAATTAGGATTTTGCTTAAATGATGTATTTTTAAATATTAATCTATTGGATTTAGGAAATTTGAATGGTAGTGCTTTTGATTGCATGAGTTATTTACTTTACATTACACGTTTGTTTTTCTGTAATTGTGAGTTGGGGGAATATTTGTGTTATTGTGAAAGTGTAAGTCTTTCAGAGGTTGTAAAATTATGAAAGGGTTGTTGTGAATATTGTCCACCCTTTGAGATTTCCTTGGGTAGTGCATGTAGTTGGGATTCAGTATTGGACATCCGTAGGGATATGTTATCTTGTGTTATGTTGTTATCAGTTTTAGTGCATTGTCTACCCTTGGGTTGTGGAATAAGTTATTGTGTTGTCAATAGGGGAGTGGCTTTCAATGGGGGCCGGGACACAAAGTGGTCCTAGGACAACTCGTGTGAGAGTCAATTTAATTAGTAGAAATTAAATAACCTATATTAGGGGAAGGGTAGCTTAATGCATTTAACTTGTTAAATTAGCCTCGCTCATTGGCTCAAGGGCTTGTGTTAGACTTCAGATGAGTCGGGAAGGCCTGGAATGGAAAGATCATTATCTTGTCTTCTCGAAAGATAATCGATTCCACACTGGTGTGCATGTGGGGCCAAAGTTCGTGAGAGGTTACCAGGATAACCTAGGATGGGGGCTGAGACCTAGGAAGATCTCCTTTGGATAACCAATGCAATCTTTGTGATGACACTCCTCCTATGACAATAGTAGATTTTTATTGTATAGTGGTTGTACTTGATTCAGTGGTTCTAGAAGCAATGTAACCTTATGTTTTGTGTTTACTGGTACAATGTAGTTTTGTTTATTGCCTGTGTCTAGAGGTAGTAGGTTTGTCTTGGTTACCTTTTACTATCTCCTAGCATGGGGGTTGGTCCTATGGGTACCACACGGCTGGGTGGATCATGCACCTTACACTGTTGGGATTTCTTTGTGTTCGTGATGGCATGATCTTCTAGTTTGAGGAGCTTGTGTGTTTCTATGGATTTGTACTTCTCTTATATTCATTGAAACAGTGGGACACTATGTATTTGTATTCCTCATTTGTAATCGAGGAGGATCCTTGTGTTGTAATTGTAACATTATGTATGATCTAGATTCATTATGGGACTAAATTGTATATATTGTGTTATATGGTGTTGTATCTGTGGAAATATGTACATTACATTTCTATGTGCTAGATTTATTATGCAATTGGTTAATGTTTTGATGGATGTTGTTTATCATGAGTTAATTTGTAAAGCCTCGTCATGCGAACTCCAAAGGACAACTAAACAAAATTTACTACACAATCTTTTTTTATAAGTAAATCAAAATATACACAAGATGCACATTAAGTCATGAAACTTAATTAAACAAATCCATTACCACTTACGTCCCTTGGGTACATGAGGGGTCATTACGAAACTTAGATCCATACAACAACGACAAAGAATGAAAACCAAAGATATAATTCATAACAAAGTACACATTTACAAATGTAACACATACATGATAAATCATTAATAAGTAACCATCTACGTATGTAAATACAACATATACATGATTAACTCAAAACTCATAATGATAAACTCTCAACCATTATATAAACTCAAGGGATATATTTCCACAGATACAACATATCGAATAACAACTACCATGGGTCAAAAGCTGCACAAGGTTTAACCAGATCAAATAATACTTTACATGTGTTTCATTACATGACATTGCTTAAGAATTACAATGATACAAAGTGTTTCCCCACATGAGCGAAAACCATACAATAAGATAGCATGATACAACTAAACAGAAAGACACAAGTGTCATAACTGGCTCCATGACAAATATAACTCTGGAGTTGCCACAATTGAGAACAATCTGCACCTCTTGATCCTTGACTGGGGACCCAATGGGGTACTTAGCATGTTCCACTCGACCACGTGGGTCCGAAGACCCACCCCCTGTGCTAAGGAGCTGATAAGAAAGAATCCTCAACCAAGATCATCCAAACAAAGGACCACAAGACTCAACATCATACAAGGGTAACCAAGAACACAAGGATAGTCACAACATCAATAAACCACGACCAAAAACATGACATCCAAACATGACATAAATAAATCACTTCATAACAATGATAAACCACTTTCGAGTCATAACAACAATAAGTCATTAGGCATAACATAAATAGACCACTTCCAAAGGCTTGCAAAGATAACAAATCATAAGGGGTACTAAGGGAGAGTGTCATCGCATAGTCCTACATGGGTTATCCTGGCCCTTCCTCCAAGCAACAACTTATCCTAGCTGCCTGAGGTGCCAGCCCCCATCTATGGTTATCCTGGCCCTTCCTCCTACTTGAGGCATCGACCCCATAGGGTGACTCATGCAAAGCCGTTAACCCCTCGTGAGGATGAGGTAATGACCTTTCCTACCATGGCCTTCTCAATCCACCATTAGTCTGTGAAGCCCTAATGGATATACGAGGTATCCATATTTATCTTATTAATGTTGTTACTACCCATCCCCCTAAATTATTTAATTTTCACTTTTTAATCTAACTCTTGCGTGGGTTATCCTGGCCCTTCCTCCAATCTGAGGCATTGGTCCCCACAAAAGGCCACTCTCCCTAGAGGCCCAAAAAATAATCAAACCGAGGGTTGTACCAACAAAGAAACAAACATCCAATCTCAATTGAAAACATGCGAGGCATTACCCATCCCGCCAAATATCACAATATAGAATTCTTGATCACATGGTACAACCCTTCCAAAACAATGATGCCAAACCACTTGCCACAATAAGAGGAGAAAAAAGATAAAACACCAACTAACACTTGTCTTAAGCCTCTGGAAGACCAAGGAGAACAACTACCCAAAAGGGAAGGTAAAAGAAGCAATGCAGTTTCAAATGAAAAACTTTAACATTAGAAAATCTCATCAACCAAAAAGACTTAAACGAAAGACGAGCAATAAGAAAGAATCATCTATTAATCCAACTTGACCAGAGGGGTAAAATCACTCCAAACCAAACAACCCAGAAGAGTAGACATCATAAATTAAAAAAACATCTAACAACCCCTAAACATATGAATTCACTCAATACATAAACTCTAAAGAGTAATAGGCATTCCAACCACACTTTGACCATTCATTTACTTAAGAAAATTTTTAATTAAGAAATATTTAAACTCATCATATTCAATTTCCTTAATTTAAATTTACATTATTTCCTATAAAAACAACCATTTAACAACTCTCAAAGAAAAAACAATCATTTAGTGAATAGTGGTATTCTAAATAATTCTACATATTTCAAGCACTCAAATATTTCCTTAAATGCAATACCCTTACTACCATTTAAGTTAGCAAAAACTATCACACAAAACTAGTAGAACTTACTATATCTCACAACACTTAATCCTTGGCTATGATACTGATTAGATTAAGGTATAAATTTTCTTATTTAAAAATACAATCAAATCATCTTTGAATGATGTCAAATACAACCATTTAATAAGCCCCTCTAATTATCCTATTACCATAACCAACATAGCCAACAATATCTGATCACTTATCACTTGTAATATTTTACCCTTGCCTCAAAGTCTAGTATAAATATTTATGTAAATTAATGACATATATGAACAAACCTATCTTCTTAACCTTGTCTTTCATCCTTACAATAATGAAGTTGAACTAGTTTGCAATCTTTATCAATGGTATCTTATATAGTTGTTACAACAATTTGATTCATTTAACTAATTCTCCTTAAGAGTAAATACTTAAACATTGCATAGTAAATTCTCAAACACACCAATAATCTATCTATTTAAGTTCCCTTATTAATGATGAGTACAAACTATTCAATTATCTATATTATTTGGCTTAACAATTATTCTACCTAAGAAGGAAACTTACTACCAAATAAAAATAACTATAAAAGTAACCAAATTCTATTCATAAGAAAATTTAACTATGGTAATAATGTTCTAATTTCTTAACTTTAAGTAATAATTTAAAAAAAAAAAAAATTAATATAATTTTTTTTTTTTAAATCTTTAGATATTGAGATCATAAACATTTACATCTAAAAATTACAAACTCTTTTTAGAAATTCTCCTTAGAAATCTAAATATTTTAAATAGACGAGATTATTCTCTTTTACATATAAAAATCTGGTCTATTAAGATTCACCTCAAAGGGGTAATAAGAGAATATTTTATCTTAAAGGGGTAGAATATTATTCATCCCACTTCCTTCACTGGAAAACCTATCTTTACATAAAATCCCATGAACCCCTTTTTGCCTAAGGAAGAATCGATGAAAAGTTGTTTTATTCCCAACTCTTTAGGCATTCAAAAAGCAACATGTTTTTTTGAAGGCAAAAGAGTATGATTATTATTTTTCTTACCACTCGAAGATTTCTATTTGACTCAAATGGATGATACAGGCAACATCTATGGTTTAGATATTAAGAAAGCTAAATATCACATAGACCGAAATAAGGATAATATGAAACTATAGCACAATAGAGAATGCACATAGAATGTTGGCATCAATAGCTGCATAATAAAAAATTTCTATGTAAGTCAACAATCTGGGGGTATTGGCATGGAACAAATTGGCGATTCCACCCGAACAGAGTACACGAAGAAAACATCAGTTTTAAAAGATCTGATAGAGCAAAAAAATCTAATGGTCTAAAGTACCAAGATTGTGGAACTTGAATGGGTGAGCACATTTGGTAGGTGTAAAGATAATTACCTCAATGTTTCCAGCATCCTCTCCGCTTGTGCCAAAATGAAAGCTATAGGAAGAAAAGATTCACATCCAATAAGGTGTAAAACAAATGATAACATACATGCAAAATGTGGTAGCCTAGACAAGACGCATGCAGCGTTTGTCATATTGCCTCAAGAAATGTGGTTTCAAAGATTGCTTTCATCGTAAGATATGCACAAAATGGATTAGAACATTATAAGATATACGCTGCATCACAATTAATAAAAAAAATGGCTAAGGTTGGAATAATCGAGCCATGATAGAGCCTAACGGTGGATATTGAAGTGATGCAAATACAACTGGGGGAGACTTGATGATTATAGTTGCAGATAAGAGAGGATAGCCGGCGTGATGGTGTTGCCTATAGCTTTGCATGAGTCCAAATATTTTCTAAGAGGTTCATTTCTCACTAAGTATAGAGGAGATTATTACGAATACTATGCCATAATAACATAGACAATAACATAGACATTATAATATAGTGAATCGACTGACCCATGGCAATAAGTTACTTTCAAAGACAAAGTACCAAGGTGGTGGGGAATCTAAATGCACACTAATACGACTTTAGAATTTGAAGGAGGAGAGGGCTAGCATGACAAGAAAAGAATTCAGCAAGAATTTTCTTCTGATAAGACTTGCGAGTACAAAGTGTCATAAAGACTCAGACATTTGTATCGAAGAGGAAACTAGTAACGACTTGGAGATGGGTCACCTATGTATCCAAGAACGGTATGGCAAACTGCACACAATTGAATGATCTTTTAAGGGATGACTATGATTCATCGGCGAAGAGTACTCTTTCAAGCTTGCTCGATCACCTCCAGGGAATAAGGAAGACAAGGGGAGTCCAAATCATTTCTAAATGACTACGAGGATAGGGATTTTTCATATGTTGGTATAGGTGCTTTCTCCTTTCATAGAAATTATGCCTCGAATCAAGGAAACAGAGTAACAATACCCAGAAGTAAAATAAATGTTCTCCTAAACGAGCACAAGAAGAACTGAGTTTTTTTCCAAAATACATAAGCAACGATCCAACTGGTTATGAACATACCTGGCAATTCGTTCCATGGGCTTCACAGGCCGAGTTGGGGAAATAACCAAGAAAACCTAGAATTTTTGATCTTGAAACCATGTAGCCCCGCTACCAGTACCCCCATGGCGAATCCTGAAAGGGGTAACCATACCGAAATCCTCCTTGCTTAACCTTCCCTTGCTAATCCTCGATAATCCTATAAGAGTTGTCTCTTGAATTGTAATTTATGAGTTTCAATGGTTGAAATCTCTGCCTGGGAGGTGGTGAAACAGAGGAAGATAGAGCGTATCCCCCCAAAACTAAGTTCATGGGAGTTTAAGCAACTTTGTGGATAGTTACTAGCATGCAGCGAGGAGACCTCGATGAAAAAGCCATGTTCAAATAAATATCCCCCCCAAAAAAAAAAATCAATTACAATCAATTAAAACCCCCACAAAAACAGTAATTTTCCTTTTGTCATTCAATTTGCAATTATGCATGCTTGCATGCAAAATCTTTCCATCTTTTTAATTTCTTTTACAATCCGTTTTAAAATCTTATCTCCTATATTTAATTCAAAATCATGCTACCTTCCGTATTTAATTAGTTAATTCTAATAATGATATATTCTTCTTTATTTATTCTTTTATCTTAAAAAAATTTAATCATGTTATTTAATTTGATAGTTAATAATCAATATCACCTCCTTACCACATAATTCATTTAATTTTTATTTTAATTCTAATTTTATTTAATTTATTTCATAAGCAATTTTAATTTAATAAACTAATTATACCAATCTATTTAAAATATTAATTTCACCTCAAGATGCAATAACACGTTAAACACTGAAAACACAATAACACTTACGCAAAAATCCTGAAAGGTACAACGGAGGGCCACTACATAATTTCTTATGCTATGGTTAGTTTAATTAAATGTAAGTTTTGGAATTCACATGTAGACGTGTTGTGTGGCCTAGAGGATGTATGTGTTTATAATAGATTACTTTACTTGTCATTGTTACTCTTTTTAAGAAAAACAAATTAGTTGTGTTTCTGCAGTGTTGCATCATCCTCTAGGTTACGGGGCGGGGTTTTACAACTTCTTGGTTCAATGAATAACATAAAAAGACAAAAAAAAAAGGTAATAATAAAATAAAAAGTTTTTCCATGGTTCAAATTAAGGAAAGTAATAAATGGCATGGTTTGTGTTTTTTTTCTTGAAAATCTAATATAAAAGTTACTTTTCAGCTTATAAGGTAATTTAATTTATCCCTTAAAACTAGTTAAGTATACTTCCATTTTAAGAAGTAATTATATCTATGTAATTATATATATATATATATATATATATATATATATATATTTTTAAGAGTAATATATATATATATATATATATATATATATATATATATATATATATGATTCTCTTTTAGTAGTAATTATATTTATTTAAAGACAAATTAATTTAAAAATCTAAAAAAATATATATTTAATAAAAACACTCATTGTTTGTTTTACATATACAAAGAATAAGTAATCTAAGTAAAAATAATAGTAGTTTAACATAATCATATATATATATATATACATGAATCAAAATAAATAAATTTGAGAGTTTATTATCATGTTAATTAATATAATATTAATGGATTCAACAATTGAAATTTAATATTTATGATGATACGATGATAATTAAAGTTCTATATGTTGACCATCAATAGTGTTTACACGTTATTGTTTTAAAAAAATTGTTAGTGGTGTTCATGTCCAAGGTGAAGGTCTTGGGCATTACAATTATAAAACTAAAACTAAACAAATTTACAAAAAAAAATATCATTAATAAAACTAAAACAAAACTACTTTAATACAAAATATCAAATTAGTAAAATAAAAATAAAACTAATTTACTAAAAAATATCATTAACAAGAAAAATTATTAACATATTTAAAACAAAATTACATTATTGAAAATAATCATTAATAAAATTAAAACAAAATTAATTTACTATATAACATCATTAAAATGAAAAATAATTGGTGCAACTCAACAATTGAGAATCCACAAGATTATCAATTGTTGCAGCAAATTAACCTCTGAGACTTTTGAATATACAAATGAAAAACACAATAAAATAAGAATTCTATTCAAATTATTATTTCAAATCAAAGTTCTTGCAACAACTTGGAGATACAATGGCTTCAATAATTGTCAAACTATGCCACTCCTACAACAATAATCTACAAGTAAATTGTAACACCCTGCCACGCAACCCTAGAGGAAGTTGCAATTAACTACTTAAACGTACTATTTTTTTTTTTTGTTTAAGAATAAATAACATGCAAGTTCACTACCCATTGCCAACAACCTCTAAGGTTACGAGACTGAGATTACTTTAAAACCCAAATAAGAAACATGAATTGAAAACATAACATTTAATTACCTAATAATTTAAGTACACATACATTCCATACATGATAAATTACATTCAAGCATAAGAGATACCACATGTTTCCAAATAATGATAATTAACAATAAGATTACAACTCTCATTCCCCGAATGAGGTAAATCCAATAAGAATGATTACAAATTACATATTCCACCTCGATAAAAAATGAGGGGTAATAAATTACAATATCAACTGAAATGAATAAAGCATGAAATGAAACTGGATTCCACGAGCTCTCCAACTGTAAATTTCATCCACACAAACAAGAAGAAGACCCAACGGATTAAGGTGCATGTTCCACCCAACTATGTGATACCCGAAGGCTCACCCCCCGTGCTAGGAGATAGTAACAAGGAATCCTATACAAGACCAAAAACCCCTAGACACAAGCTAACTCACACTGACACAACCAATCACATGAACCATACAACCATAAGAATAACACAAGTACAACTCTAACATCACTAACATAAGTCACATTGCTTCCAAAAATAAAACAGATCAGGTATGATAAGAAGACCATACACATAAAACCAAATACCAACTGTTATTGTAGAAAGAGTTGTCATCATACAACTCGACATGGGATATCCTCTGGGAATCTTCATAGGCTCCAACCCCCACTATGGGTTGTTCTGGTGGCCTCTACTAAATCCCGACCCCCATACTCACTCATGCGGAATCAAATACCTCTCGTAAAGACAAGATAGATGACTTTGCCATTCTAGGCCTTCCCACTCATCCCAAGCCTATACGAGCACTTATGTCTATGAGTGAGGCTCAATTATCTTGATTAATGTGAAATACTACCCAAACTTCTAAGTATATTGCTTTAGTTATCACTTGATTAAACCACCTCTGAAGGTTACCCAATTTACCTCTTTGGGCTCTAGTGCCTAATAAAAGCCACTCTTCTACTTGCCAACACATATAAACCAATCACCAAGGGAATCCCAAGTGCATACTAACAAGACAAAACCACTCCAACTCTAAGAGGAACACATAATGAAAACTCACTCCAAACACTGGAGGCAACAAAACACATAATCCACTCCTAATCCAAAGGAGGCACAAACCATATAATCCACTCCTAATCCAAAGGAGGCACAAACCATCCCCATTCGTGAAAACCGGGTAAAACAATAGGATACAACTATACGCCCTACCTAAGACAATACAAAGGTTGACTAACATAATACGACAACCTACACAATTAAATAAAAACCCCATCTAGAAGACTTACATAACAAATAACTCTATTTTCCCAACATCATGAAAGAGGGAGATTTCATAACGAAAAGAAAAATTAGGCAAATTATTATCCTACTTTAGGATTTCCTAAATCCAAGCAAGGCGATAACATATTGAATGTAATCAAGTAGAATAATTAACATTATTAGAAAGAAGAAGCTTAAACTAACTATTTTATTTTAACTTCCCAATTACAATTAATGTTTAAAAATCAATTTTCCAATTACAGGCCCATGGGAAGAGGGGTTGGCTGCCTATGCAGCCTCCCCCTTTTAGGGGTGCCCTGTGTAAGTAGCGACGCTACCTCCACAATGCCTCCCATGGGGGGCAGTTGTGGGGGCAGGGCCCCCAACCTTCCCCTCTCATATTTTTTTTAATAATTATTTATTTTTTTTATATAAATTTTCTTTTTAAAAAAAATAGAAAACTCATAACTAGTTTTTCTTTGACAGAAAAAAAATCTAGGTAAATAAAAAAAAATTATAAAATGAAAAATTCTCAGCATCACTTCATATATATATATATATATAAAACATGCATATATATATATATATATATATATATATATATATATATATATATATATATATATATATATATATATATATATATATATATATTCATTGTTTTACAATCAAATTGTGCAAATTTTCTACAAAAAATTTACAAAAAAAAAAAAAAATTAATTTTCAAACACAATTTCCTGGTTTCAAATTTCAATTTTGATATGAAACATTTCAACTCTCAAATAGATGTTTTCTAATTTCATTTTGTTTCTTTCCATTTTTTTATTGTTAAAATTGAAAATTTCTATTGCAAGTTTTATTTTTCTACAATCTAAATTTCTTCAAGATTTCAACAAGGTTTTCAAAAATGTTTACAACAAGTTTTCAAAACTAAAAACCAGATCTTCAAAACAATAAAAAGAAAACAAGAACTTGTTTGAAGCTTGAAAGAGAATCTAGTGTTAAGTTGCAATCCCAATTCTTCCAAAACCTTTTCAAATCTTCACTCCAATCCCAAGTGCATCCACAACAAGAGAAAATCCTTTCTTTCTTCCTCACAGCCAAATTTTTCAATAATGCATAAACCAAAATATGAAGAACTTCCTTTTTCTTTAACAGCAATATATTTCTTTTAAAATGAAATATCTTCCCCCAAATTTAGTCAACTTTTCCCAAAATATCCCATCCACCATAGTTATTACTCCTCTATCCATTTTGGAGATATTTTATTTTTTGAAAATTTAAAACTAAAATTTCTTTTCAACGTGACTTTATTATTTTTTTCAAAAATTTCCATTTCAAATGAATTTAAATGCTTTTAAACATTTTCATTTCCAAAAAGAATTTAACTTTAAAAATTTTCTTTTCAAAAAACTTTAACACTTTTAAAATTCTCATTTCAAAAGAATTTAACAATTATAATTTCCAAAATGAATAACTTGATTTAATTCCACACAGTTAATTTAAATAATCAATAAAATAAATTTAATCCAAGATTAGATTATTTTATTAATTAAATTAAATTAATTAATAAATTAAGTAACATTTCTAACACTACAACTAGATTTATTTAATAAACAACCTAAATACAAAAAGTCATTTATTTATCTTTTTTCAACTTGAAATTAAATAAATCAAGGAGAGATGAACAACAAGGAATCAACTTAACCCAACTAAAACCTGATGACATAATATGACTAGGGTGATGACTTGGCACAGAAAACCTAGCTACTATCTCCCAATCGAATACCATTAGCTAATGGACATGCTCAAACCTGTGAAATCAGGTGGAGTCGATGTCCTGTACCTGTCAACCTATGAACAAAAAGTCTATCGAACATGCATATATATAACATAATAAAACACACCGTGAAGGGGAAATATCAGAATCGTAGGGTGCTCACAAGCGAGTGGTGCAATCATGTCCCCTTCACCAATATAGTATTACTAACTGACGAACCTAACATCAATAATATACCCAAAAGCGTAAAGCATCATTAATTCAAATATCTGCTAAGTTAATCCAAAGCATGCCCTAATGATAACATCAGAGTAAAATACCATCACATCACAATATAACATTCACATCGCTTTACAGTTTGCAATCAAATAGTAACCAAGTACCATAGTCAAAGTATAACAGAAAAAAGACATAACAAAGAACAAAACACTGTTCGATCAAAAGAGCACAAAATGGAGGGGTGCTACACAAACATATGCAAACTTCAAATTTTCTAAAAAATTATCTACATGCCAACAAAAATCTGATCACAACACTCTTTGAACAACAAAAAGAACCTACAACACACATAAAACACCATTAAATTCATCCTCCTCTTCATACAATCTCATTTTCATAGAAACCCTTAGAAAAGGGGATCCTTGAGAAGCCCCTTAAAGTAGGTAGAAAGAAGGATCAGGTAAAAGTAAAGTTAATTGGTGAATCGTTGGTGGAGTCTGGCTTAGTGACGACTATTGATTCTCACTTCTCCCAACCTCAGCGATGATTGTGTTATCATGGAATGTGAGGGGTATGAATAACATCACTAGACAAAAGGCTATTCAGGAATTAATTCATGTTCAATCTCTTGATATGGTGTTCCTCTAGGAGACTAAGCTGTCTATTGAAAGTATGATGACTTTGGCTTCAAGGATATGGGGTCAAGGTATGTGCCAATGTGTTGGGGTGCAAGGTAGCTCTAAGGACTTGCTTGTTTATGGGATCCACACAAAGTTATTTCTTCTTGGTGGCTCTCTTATAGGTATTCTATTTCTCTTATTGTTTCTAGTTTGAAGTCAGGTGAGAGAATTATGTTTTTAACACATATGCTCCTAATGGTTTCCTTGGTAAGATGAATTTTTGGTCACATGTTAGATACTTGTGTTCTTTGGAGCCTTTTCTTCCTTGGATTTTGGTAGGTGATTTCAATGGGTGGTACTACCCAGTTGGACCCCTCCTCAAATCTCCATAGGGACAATGTGGCCTATTTGAATGTAGTGGGTATCAAGCATGTCAATGGGATGTTTACCTGGAACAATAGAAGGACTAGGGATGTTGCCATTTTTGAAAGGTTGGATAGGTTTCTGGTGTCCAGCTTTTGGGTTGGTGACAAATGGGTGACTAGTTCTGAGATTTTGGATTGGTGAGGATCTTATCATTGTCTAATCAAATTCCATGCTTTCTTCTCTTGATACTCTAAAAAGAATTCTTTTCGATTTCAACTCATGTGGATTTGGGATGTGTCTCTTCATAACCTTGTTCCTGGTTGGTGGAGTGCTGGGAAGTTGGATTTTGGTGCAACAATGTATTCCTTTATCAAGAGACTTCAATTCATCAAGTATAAGTTAAAACGTTGGAAAAGATACCACTTTGGAAATGTGTTTCAAGATCAAAGGGTTGCTTAGGAGCATTTGGACTCTATTTCTCATCAGATTCGAGATCAAGGTCTCACTAATAATTTAAGTAGGTTGGAAGCCTTGGCTATGAAGGATGTGGATGAATGGGAACTTCAGGAGGAAATAGTTTGGAAGAAAAAGTCTCACAGTTTTTGGCTCTAGGAAGGTGAAAGGATTAATTCTTTCTTTCATAACTCAGTCAAGGATAAAAGGAAGGGCAACATAATTTCTTCTCTTATGTCTCAAGAGGGGGAGCATCTTTACTCTACTGTTGTCATTTCAAAAGAGGTTGTTTGATTTTTTCTGCTTTGTTTTTTTATGAATTCCCTCCCACCAGTGCTAAGGAGGCTTTAATTTTAACTTGCATCCCTTCTTTGGTGATGAGTGAAATGAATGATTCTCTTCTTAAACCAATCTCCCTAACTGAGCTGGAAGATAGAGTGTTTCAAATGACAAAAGGAAAAGATTCGAGCCCTGATGGGTTTTTGATAGTTTTTTTAGGAGTTTTGGGAGGTTAGTAAGCTTGACCTTCTCAAGGTTGTTAAGGAGTCTCAACAGAACAAGTAAATGCTAAGAGCAATAAATGCCACCTTTCTAGCTCTTATCCCCAAGGAGGGTGCTAACTCTTTAGATATCTTTAGACCAATTGCCTTGTGCAATGTGGTATACAAAGTAGTTACTAAGCTGATTATTGAATGTCTTAAGTCATGGTTGACTAGGTTGCATTTTGAGTAGGGGATTTTTTGGCCAGCAGACAAATTCTTGATGGTGTAGTGATTGCAGCTGAGACTGTACACTCCACGGCTTCCTCTAGGGAGAAGCCGTGCTTATTAAGTTGGACATGGCCAAAGCCTATGATTGAGTCAAATGGTAGTTTTTATCCAAAATTTTGAGGAAATTTGGGTTTGACAGTACCTAGATTGAGTGGGTTATGAGTTGTGCCACTTCCTCCTCCTTCTTAATGTTGGTCAATGGGGAGCATTTATAGCTCTTTGGGGCTTCTAGGGGCTTGCGACAAGGGGATCTTTTATCCCCATATTTACTCATTTTGATGGCCGAGGAGCTTGGGAGACATATGAGACCCCGCAACACCACCTACACACACAACCTCATTTCCATTTCTTACCAGTAATGATTCTCAAGTGGTGGTGACTTTGTTGAAGAGGCAACAATTAGAAGATGTCAGTTGACATTTAGCTTTGATTATAAAACATATTCTTAATTTGTGCTTCCTTGGAATTTGTTACTTTATGTCACATTCCTAAAGAATGGAACAGTGTTGTGAATTGTTTGGCCAAATAGACCTCCGATCATCTGTAGAATTGGAACATTGTGGATAGGGGTCAATTACCCTTAGATTTTTCAAAAAAATTGGACCACTTAGTGGAGATTAACAAGGGTGTGTAATTCCCTTGCTTTGTTCTTTGTTTTTGTTTGAATAAATTTTTACCCCTCTTTTAGTGAAATATGTCAAAAGACAAAATAAAAAAAAATTAAACAAAATATCAAAAATTCAAAAGACAATGAAAAGGTTGTAAAATAACAATGTCATAAGACAAAAAGCAAACAAAAATAGAAAAATATAAAAAATAACAAAAAGTGAAAAATTACGATAAATAAAGGGAGGGATAGAATGACAAATCTACATACAAAGATTAAAAAAAAAAAAAATGACAAAAAAATTCATGAAACAAGTGAAAGATAAAACATAGACATGGAGAAAATAAAACAAATACAAAGTATGTGAGAAAGATAAAAGGGAGAGAGTAAAAAGATTTAAAAATTGAATAAAAAATATAAAAATGTGAAAATATAGAAATGGGCAAAAAATATATAGATAAAAAAAAAGAGATAATTGAGATGATGAGAAAAAAAATAGATAACAAATAAAAATTAGAAACACATATGGGCAAAGAAAATAAACAAATAATTTTGATTCGTGATGCCACTATTTCTAGATCTAAAGAAACTTTTGATCTAAAGGGAGGAGGAGAAGGATGCTATGTTACTTAGTATGAATGGATTGATGGTATATTAATCATTAGGTATGTACTAAAATCACATTATAATTTTTTTATAAATCAACTTCAAATTAATCAAAATATTTCAATCCAAACACTTTTCAAAAGCAATAAAAGATATGGACTTCTCTTTCTTTTTCTTTTTTTGTTGACTTAGGGTATCCCCATGACCCATGTAAAACCCTGCCACATAACCTAGAGGACGTTGCAACACTACATAAGCACAACAATTTTTTTTCTTAAAAAGAGTAACAATAACAAGTAAAATAATCTACTCTAAACACAAACATCCTCTAGGCCACACAATGTGTCTACATGTGAATCCCAAAACTTACAAAATTAAGCTAACCATAGCATATGAAATTAGCTCATGATAAACAACATATGTAATACCCCTCATGTTGCTGATATTATTTGATACTCTTATGTTTTGGTTTGATACTTGGTTTGATACTTGGTTCGTGATGGTGATTAGTTCACCAACTTGGTTGTGTGTGGATTCATTGTTTGGTTGGTTTGTTGCACTTGACATTACTTATGATGTTTGATGATACATTATGTGGTGGTTATATTATCTAGTTATGCCATGGTTTTATTTAATATTATTTGTGGTGATGTTTCGATTCTATGTTGCTATGGTTTTTGATGTGTTTGCTAGTGAGTCTTGGTGAAAGGACGAAGTAGCATCACTCGCTTGTGAGCACCCTACTACCCCACGATTACCTTTCATGATGTGTCTGCAATGGAGGTTTACATGCTACTTGATGTTTTTTTGTATACAGGAATTGCAGGAACAAAGTCTCGATTCCACCTGCTTCTGTAGGACAAGGTGAGCATTAAATTAACCCAACGGGTATGATGTTGAAAAAGGGAGTTGATAAGGAAGTGTCCCGTTCCAAGTCTGTCACCTCGTTGTGAGTCTTTCAGTGTCGTGGTCTTGATCTTGTCTTTGTCTCAGTATCGTTGTTATTTATTTTATTTGTGGATAGTTGGTATTTAATTTATCCTTATTTTATATGGGATTAATTAATGTTATCTTGTAGATATGATTAATTGTATGTAATTGTAATTTAGTTAAATGTTGGATTTAAAATATTGTAAATTAAAAGATATTTAATTAATTAAAAAGGATAGAGTGATTAATTTAAATAAATAATGTTTGTGATAATTGTAATTGTCTTTTTCAAAATATTAATATTTTAAAATCTAAGGATAATATCATGTGAGGATAAATATGAAATTAATGAATTTTTAATTAAATTTGTGAGATAAGTGCGAGCTTTTAAAGCAAGAAAAAGAACCAATGGATGGGTTGGATTTTTGAGAAAAAAAGAAGAGCTTTATTTATTTTTCTTTATTTTTATTGTGAAAAAAAAAGAAGTTTTTCTACACACACACAGAGAGGATGGTTTTTGGTTTTGTTTGGAAAAGAAAAAGATAGGTTTTTTGTGCTTCTCTGTTAAAATTGTTCTTGGAAGGAAAAATATAATATTGATCTAGAAGTTAGCTGAAAGAAGGAATTGGAGAAGGAACTGTAGAGGGATTCTATTTTCGAAAAAGGAAGAAGGTTGTTGTATTTGGATTCGTCATCAAACGAAGGACTCTAGGTTCTTTTCGATTAATTAATTCTTTTGTTTCTTTTTTATTGTTCTGTAAGGGAAAACGAAAATCATGTCTGTCATTCTTTAAATTGAGATTTATGTTTGAAAGAGGGTTTTGTTTTAGAAATATTGTTTGTGTTAAATCTTTAAGTCTCTTGTAGAAATCTATTGAAAAATCTTCTAAATTTCTTCTATAAATCTTGTTGCTAAAATTCTTGATTTGAAAGAAAATCAATTTATTAGGGTATTAAAAATTGTATACCCATATTTATTCTATGTTTGGAGGAAAATGAATTGGACTATTATCATATCATTTATTTTATTGTTATGGGAAAATATATATATATACGGTCTAGATATATATATATATATATATATATATATATATATATATATATATATATATATATATATATATATATATATATATATATGAATATATATATATATATCTTTATATATATGTTATCTTTTGTTCTTTTTAAAAAATTGTTATATTGTATGGATTTCGTATTTTTGTTTTGGGGTGAATGAAATCCAATATAAAATAAAAATTTATTTATGTGTTGGGGGGGCGAGAAGTGGTCAACGGTGGTTGTACCACCCCTGACCCCATTGTGGCTATATGCAGCCACCACCGGCTGTGCACATCAGCCAAGGCTATTGGACGCAGCCGTTTGGGGGCTACGACCACCCACACACTGTGGTACGAAGTCTGCGGCTAGTGTTTATTATCCATTTTACTCTATGCGAATTTCGATTTCATTTTAATTCGAATTTAATTCTTATTTGATTTTTATATTATATATAGATTATATTAATATATATGTATATATATTTATATATTTTTACACTGTTGTAAGTTACAGAATGTTTATATGGGCATTTTTTATAAAATGAAGTAAATGTATAGATTTTAAATATGTTTTATTTTATATACATATATATGTATATATATATATAAAGGATTTTATATGTTGTGATTATGAATTAATTAGATAATTTCATAAGTTGCAATGTTATAGTGTAATCAGGGAAATTAGAAATAAACCATGTGATTTAAATTAAATTGAATATTCTTGAGAAATTAAATTATTTATTTGGTGAAATTATTGTGTTTTGAAATGTGTTTATATGACATTGTTTAACGTAATTGTGTACTTTTGAGATTATTCGTTGAATCAATTGTGGTTTTCTCTTTATTGGATTTACGTCATGTGGGAAAACCCTTGAGTTAGTTTATCCTTTTATAGGAGTTTAAGTTATTGTTAGGGACTTCCAGAGGTGGGAAAATTGATGTTTCATATTTGAATTTTTTAATTTGATATTTGTACCCATTTTGGATATAGTTGTGACTTGAGTTTACACATGGGGTCGTACCATTTTATGGATGTTGTTTCATATGATTTTGACAAGATGGTTTTACCTCGTGAATGTTCCATTTTTTGTTTTAGTGTTCTTGTAGTACAAATCCTTGGTGTTGGATTTTATGTTTTGGGTTCTAGGGAGAGTGGCTCTACGTGGGGGTCGGTGCACAAAGGGGTTGTCAGGGTAACCCACATTAGAGTTAGAGTGATAAGTGATAACCTAAGTAATTAATTAGGGGGTGGGTAGTTAAACATTAATAAGATAATTATGGATATCTCGTCCTCCTGTTAGTGCTATCATAGACTAAAGGTGGGCCGAGAAGGCCATGGTTGGCATGATCATTTCCTCATCCTCACGAGAGGTTAACAGTTTCGCATAAGTAACCCTATGGAGTGGCACCTTGAGATAGGTTGTCAGGATAACCATAGATGGAGGCAGCACCTTGTGATAGGTTGTCTAGATAATCCATGTAAACTGTCCATGCGATGACACCCTCCTCTAGCATTCCTTTTGAGTTGTTTTATTGAAATCCTACTAGAAGTGGTCTATTGTTGTGTTTTGGTGAGTTATTGTGGTTATGAGCTATTTCTTTGTGGTCTCTTGCTTTTCGTGTATGGAGTTTAGTCCTGTCTTACTATTTGGATGTGCTTGGTCGGGGATCCTTCCTTGTTTACTCCCAGCACGGGGGTGGTAGGGTGGAACGTGCTACACACCCCGTTGGGTCCCCTTATGATGTAGTTGTACCATTAAGTGTAGAGTTTTGCAGATGCAGTTGATCCAGGATTCATATGTTACCAGATGTATATTTGTACTCCAGATGTATTCTATGTATTGATGTATCACTCCCACGTGCGTTGGGAAGACTCGTGATGTAATTTTGTATATGTGCTCATTGATATGTACTATTAGATTGATGTAATGTATTATCATACTATGTAAATCATTCTTGAATTACCATTTGTAAAATACTGTTAATGTTATGTTGTATCTATGGAAATATGTACTTAATATCTTCATGATTAATTTATTGTATTTTCATGTATGGTTTTATATGGATTATTCTTATCATTTTGGTTATCGTTAATGAATGTTTTAAATGATGATGCGTGAATGAATGGATACGTAATTGGTAATTTAATGTTCATCTAGTAACTTAGTTATGGGATAGTTTAGTAATGTTACCTCATGTACCCCAAGGGACTTTGATGTGCAACTTGAAACATTAGTTATGTTGGAATACTTAAAGTGCATTCCTTATATGTTTTTTTTTTTTTAAATTGTTGCATTTTTTAGTTGTTCCTTTGGGGTTTGCACGACGGGGCGTTACAACATACATCAAGGCATTAAACCATTACATAATATACAAAGTACAATAATGAAATTCTCTCAAAGATTACATTAAGTCAATATACCATTACAAATCTCATCACCAAGATGAGATAGATCATACAAAATGATACTATTACAATATACATGGATCCTCCTCGAATACAAATGAGGAATATAATACATAGTGCCCAATTGATACAATGAACATAATAGAAGTAACATATCCACATATACGCACAAGCTCTCCGAACTGGAAGATCCCACCATCGTGAACATGAAGAAAAATCCCAACAATGTAAGGTGCACGATCCACCCAACCATGTGGTACCTGTAGGCCCAACCCTCGAACTAGGAGATCGTAAAAGGATACCAAGACAAACCTACAACCACTGGACACAGGAAACATACAAAACAATCACTATACCAGTGAACACATAACTTAAGGTTACATTGTTTCAAGAACTACTGAATCAAGTACATACATGTACAATACAAACCGACTGTTGTCATAGGAGGAGTGTCATCAAAAAGTTTGCATTGGTTATCCTTAGGAAATCTTCCTAGGTCTCGACCCCCATCTTGGGTTATCTTGGTAACCTCTCATGAACTCTGGGCCCACATGCATACTAGTGCAGAATCAATTATCTTTCAAGAAGACAAGATAATGATCTTGCCATTCCAGGCCTTCCCAACTCATCTCAAGTCTAATATAAGCCCTTGAGCCAATGAGTGAGGATAAATTATCAAGTTAAATGTATTAAGCTACCCTTTCCCCTAATATAGGTTATTTAATTTCCACTGATTAAACTGGCTCTCATACGAGTTCTCCTGGCACCACTTTGTGTGTTGGCCCCCATTGAAAGCCACTCCCCTATTGACAACACAATATACTTATTCCACAGTTACCCAAGGGTAGATGGTGCACTAAAACAAATATCAAATAACCACAACTTAAGAGGTAACACATCCCTACGGATGTCAAATACTGAATCCCAACTACATGCACTACCCAAGGAAACTCAAAAGGCGAACAAAAGACACAACAACCCTTTCAAATTTACAATATCTAAAAGACTTATATTTTCACAATAATGTAATTATCCCCCCAATACACAATTATAGAATATTACGTAATAAAAATAAGCCACTCAAGTAATTAAATGAACTACCATTAGAATTTCCTAAATCCAAATAAAATAATAACTCATATTTAAAATACATCATTTAAACATAATTCCAATTACAAATAATTAAGGAATTAACTAAATGATTATCTTTTAGTTAAATAACTACTGATAATAATTAACTCAATTTCCAAAATTAAAATAATCAATCATTAAAGGATAACTATTGTGCTTGCATGCATCTAAACAATAATATCCATCTACATAAATATCCTTTTTAAATATATATATATATATATATATATATATAATTATATACACATATTCACATATAATTATATATACATATAAATATATATTATTTAATTATAAAATCCAATTATTCTTTTCCAATTACCATTTTAAATAACTATATATAAATATATATATACATTACATATATAACATATATTAATTATTTAATATATATTATATATAAGTTATATAAATAATATATATATTATAATATAAATTGCAAACCAAAGAAACGCAAGCGGAAATATGGCAGACGCCATAGTCGTTGTTGCTTGCATACAGTGTTGGCCCCAACAATGGGTGCGACCCTCAGTGGGGGCAGTGATGGCTGCCACCCTCCCATATGGGAGGTGGCTGTGGGGTAGCCACGCCTCCCCACTGGTGTATAATACTTTTAAAAATAAATAAATAAAAATTGCAGTTTCCATAAATCGTCGTACAATTTTTATCAGGGTTTTTTTCATAAAAATAAATTCCTAGAACAACATTTCAATAAAACAATATATATATATATATAATATATATCTATACATATATAAATATGTATATACAAAATTCACAATAAAATGCTTTAGAAGGGCATTTAATTTTCATACAAAAATTCTATAGAATATTTACAATTTTACAAAAAGAAGTTTTCTACAGTTTCGATTCAATTTCAACAGAGGTTCTAAAATATTTTCTATAGAGGCTGTAAATATTCTCGGTAATCATTTAAAATCCAAAGCTTCTACAAATAATGAAATCCTCTTCTACAGGAAACTTTCCAATTTGCAAAACAACAATAATTTAAATAACCTTTTCAAATTAAATTTGCAAAAGCAATAAGGAACCTGTTCCAGAAGATTTGCTAATTCAAAATTTGATGCAGGGCTTTCCCTTCAATTTCCAACTTGGCGAAAGCCTCTTCCTAGAATTACCACTTTCCAGAGAACAAAAAAATAATTTAGAACAAAAAAGAATGCAACAAAACTAGATCCCCAAACTTTTTCGAGAGCTTCTAATTTTTAAATCTAATAACCCCAAACCAATTCAACCACTTTTAGAATAATCTCTTCCTTCCGTGAAATAACATCTTTTAATCAATCCAATAATTCTCTCCGGAAATCAATTTTCAATCAACAGTAGTAAATATCTTCTAACTTCTAGTTACAAAAAAAATATTTTTTCTACAACAACCACAAATATTTCCAAAGATATTTTATAGAGATTTTACAAATATTATGCATTTGAAATTTAAATAACTTATTTATTTCAAATCAAATTTAATCTAATAATAATAAAATCACTTTATAACATAAATTAAATTAATTAATTTATCAATTATAAAGCCTCAACATCAATAATCCAGATTAATTAAGTAACCAATCATAACATTATAAATTAATTCTCACAAATAAACCTAGCACAATAAATAAAATAGCAAGGCAAAAGTGGATAAATAATATGACCAATACATGGACTGACGACACATTGTAACTAGGATAAAGGTTTGACTAGGTAAACCTGTTACTATCTCTCAATCAACATTACTATTGAGTATTGGACACGCTCAAACCTGTGAATCCAGGTGAAGCTATTGTCCTGTGCCTGCAAACTTGCAAACAAAGCATATGTCGTACATGTATCTAGATAATAAATCATACACACCGTGAAGAGAAAATCACAGAATCGTAGGGCGCTCACATGCAAGTGATGCAATACCGTTCCCTTCACCAATACAGTATCATAATGAATTGACGAACTACAACATCAATTAAAATACAGATGAGCATATATCAATCACTCAAATAATCACTTAAAACTAATATAAAGCATGCCATAAACCATCAATATAGTGTATCATCTCATCAATATAGATCTATCATTACTCCACTATCAGCGATCGAATAAAAATAACATAAAATATGGTTTATCAATGTATCTAAACTATCAGAGAAAACATAGCAAATCAGAGGGGTGTTACAACCCAACCTAACGCCCAACCTGCCTTACCTTAGTCTTACATTCTGCCAAGTTGGGATCATAAAGGGTGAGCTGGGTCACGTGTATATAAATTATTCTAAAACATTTTTGATCCAAAAAGTAGAGGAGAAAGATGATATGTCAGTTAATATGAATGGATTGTTGGTGTATCAATCAACAGTTACAATAAAATAACATTATCATTTTCTTCATAAATTGGCTTCCAATTAACCAAAATATTTCAATCTAAACCCCTTTCAAAAATGATAAAATGGCATGAACTTCAATTTCATTTATTTTTTGGGGTTGCTGTTTTCGGATGGCGTTTGCGTGCTCTGCAAGCCGAGCTAGGGCGACCGTGCCCTAGCTCGTTCTCTGTGTGTTGCTCGCTTCTGCGTTGTGGGAGGGGTTTTTGAAGCTATCAGGGCTGTGGTGGTGGGGTTTTTTCTTTTCTGGAGGCCTTCTTGCTACTGTTTGGGTGGCTTGTGGGTGGAAGGGTTTTGATCCTGCCCTTGGGGTCTTTTCTTTTTTCCATTTCTTGCTAAAGTGTCCTGGGGGTTTGCATGCCTGCTGGGGATCTTGTTTTTTTCTATGCCGGGTGGGGAAACATCTGGGGTTAGCCCCAAATTGGATTTCCGTTCAGCATTTGGTTCGAAGCCTTCGGCACATGGAGTGAATGTTTTTGATAATACGCTGTTTTCTTCAGAGATGGAGATGAATGATCTAGGATTGGTTAATGGTTCCCGAATTACGAAGATTAATGGGTGTTTGGAAAGATGCAAAGAGCGACCGAAGCTGATTATCCCGATGGAAATGCTTGCAGATGATATTGAATACTATTCAAGGCACTCTTTTTATTGCAAGTTCATGGGTTTGAGAGTCTCGCTGCATTTTTTGGAATCCTGGGCTCAACGGACTTGGATGCCGGAGGGGGAGATGGAGATTAGGCTCCTTGCGAACAACTTTTTTATGGTCTCTTTTGATTGCATGGCAGATCGGAATAAGGTCTTCGAGGGTGGCCCCTATTTTTATAACCAGGTGGGTTTGTTTATCAAGCCATGGCATGTTGGCTTCAACCCGACTGAGGCAATACCGAGTCGGATTCCAGTTTGGGTTCGGTTGCCGTGGTTTCCAGTTGAGTGTTGGCGGGATGACGTGTTGCATTTGGTGGCTTCAATGCTCGGTAAACCTATTGGGTCTTCACAACAGACGCAGTATAAAAAGGTAATGACTTTTGCTCGTATCTGTGTAGAAATTGATTTAAGCAAGCCACTGCCAGATTCTGTTGAAGTGAGTGCTGGATCATATACTTGGGTTCAACAGCTAGATTACGAAACCCTACCTTTTCGGTGTCGTCTTTGTCATGAATATGGTCACTTGCAGCGTAGGTGCCCTAGGGCTAAGCCTGTGGTGCCCCAACCTTCTCAGCCTTCTCGTAATCCTCCTAGGACTGATAATGGTAAGGAGCCTATTCCGGGTGATGGTAATGGAGATGATGGTTATGTCCCTGTTAAGGCTCGCAATAGGAATCGGGGCCAGAAGCGGACCTTGAGGGAGAGGCAGGATGATGAAACTTTTAATAGGTTTGAGGTGCTGGATGATCTCAGCCAGGAGGAAGTGAATCCGGGGTTGCTGAACTTGGATCAGGGAACTTTGGGTACAGGACAGGATGGGCCACCATTGGAGGCCATGCAGGATGTGCAGGAGATTGGGGTTGGGCAGATGGATACGGATCAACAATTGATTGTCCAGACTGAACAAGAATCTTCTATTGGAGCTTCGAAGAGTGGTGGAGGTGGCTCCCCATTGCCCCTGAAAGGTGGCAAGGATGTGGGGAAGAGCTCTTTGGCCTCCTCTCGTTTAGGTATTCAGCAAAATGAACTGAAGAAAGGGGTTGGTGACAGGACTTCCAAGCTGGGAAGGAAAAAGGATATGGAGAAGATTAAATTAACTGGGGAAACTTTGGTGGAGTCAGGGTCAGTCAAGACTCTTGATTCACATTTTTCATGCCCCCAGAAATGATTGTTCTCTCATGGAATGTAAGGGGCTTGAACAGTGGCCCTCGACAAAAAGCTGTTCGTGATTTGGTTAGGAATCATTCTCCGGATGTTCTTTTTCTTCAGGAGACTAAATTATCTGTAGATAATATGTTGGCCATGGCTCCTAAGCTGTGGAAATATGGTGAATGCCAGTGTGTGGGGGCTCTTGGTGCTTCTGGAGGGGTGGCTTGCTTTTGGAACCCTCGGAAGATTTTCCCCCTATGGTGGATGTCCTCTAGATCCTCTATATCCCTTGTCGCCTCTTGGTATGAGACTGGTGAGTGTATTCTCCTCTCTAATGTGTATGCTCCTGTTGAGTTTCTGGGTAAACAACTTCTATGGTCCCATCTTCGTTTTGTTCGTAGCTTAGCTCCTTACCATCCGTGGGTTATGGCTGGCGATTTTAATGCTATTGTGGAATTGTCTGAGAAAAGAGGTGGAATTCCTAGGTTGGAGCCTTCTGCTCTGTTATTCAGAGATAGCATTTCTGAATTAAATCTTATTGATGTTCTACCTAGTAATGGTCGCTTCACTTGGAATAATAGGAGAATTGGTGAGAGTTGTGTTGCTGAGAGGCTAGATCGTTTCTTGGTTTCCTGTTATTGGGTTGGAAACTTATGGTCCACTCGATCTGAAATTCTTGATTGGAGAGGTTCTGATCATTGGCCTATTAAGCTTAGTATTATCTCTGCACGGGGGCCTCGGTCTCCCTCATTCAAGTTCCAGCTTATGTGGTTACGGGATCCCACTCTTCATGATTATGTGGCTGAGTGGTGGCGGATTGGTAGACCAACTTTTGGTACGGCAATGTACACATTCTCCAAGCTTCTTCAGTTTGTCAAATATCAGCTTAAAAGGTGGAATCGGCGATGTTTTGGTAATATCTTTCATGCTAAGGTTGCCGCACAGGAGGAGTTGAATAATATTACGCGGTTGATTCGTGAGAATGGGGCCTCTGAGGATCTTCTAAGGGAGGAGGCTAAGACTTTGAAAGTGGTTGAGGAATTTGAATTGCGGGAAGAAATCTATTGGAAGCAAAAGGCCCGGGTTGAATGGTTACAGGAAGGTGATAAAAACACCGCCTTCTTCTTCAATTCTGTGAAGGATAGGAGGCATGGTAATTCCATTCCTTTTCTGGTGAATGATAGGGGTGAACGTCTTGCCTCGTTTCAAGAAATCTCTGCTGAGGCATCTCAGTATTTTGCTACTTTATTTAGGGAGGATTCACAAGGGGGCTCTGTTGAGGAAGCACAGGTTCTTTCTTGTATTCCTCAGTTGGTCTCCAGGGAGGCGAATGAGTATTTGATGAAAGATATCTCTCTTGATGAGCTGGAGGGGATTGTGTTTCAGATGAAGAAGGGTAAAGCTCCTGGTCCCGATGGTTTCCCGATTGAATTTTTTCAGGAATTCTGGGATATCATAAAGTTGGATCTTCTGGCTGTTGTCCTTGAGTCCCAAAGGAATAAACAGATGCTTCGTGCTCTGAACTCCACCTTCCTTGCTCTCATACCCAAGTGTGAAGGGGCTGATAGGTTATCTCAGTTCCGGCCTATCTCTCTTTGCAATGTGGCTTATAAAATCATCTCAAAGTTATTGGCTGAGAGACTGAAGAAGTGGCTTAAAGTGTTGATTTCGGAGGAACAGAGTGGATTTGTGGCAGGTCGGCAGATTCTTGATGGGGTTGTCATTGCTATGGAGACCATCCACTCCATGGACAACTCCCATGAGAAGGCTATGTTCATTAAGCTAGATATGGCTAAGGCTTATGACAGGGTTAGATGGTCTTTTTTGCAGAAGATCCTTGTTGCTTTTGGTTTTGGTGAGGAGTGGATCCAATGGGTCATGAGCTGTGTCACGTCTGTTTCCTTCTCAGTTTTGATAAATGGAGATCATTCTGAACTTTTTGGTGCCTCTAGGGGTTTGCGCCAAGGGGATCCTCTTTCTCCGTATCTTTTTCTGCTTCTTGTGGAAGGCCTTGGTCGTTTGTTGAAAAGAAGGGTGGAGCTTGGCATCATTCAAGGTTGGCGATGGGGTGGAGACTTGCCTCCGCAATCTCATTTGCAGTTTGTTGATGATACTGCCCTGATGGGGATGGCTACTGTTAGGGAAGCTACTAACTTGAGGCAGGTGTTGGACATATATCTTGTTGCTTCAGGACAATTGATTAATGAGGAGAAGTCTTCCATATTCTTCTTCAACACGCCGAGCCCCATACAGAGAAGAATTGCTAATATCTTAAGGTTTCAGATAGGGGTTCTCCCTTTGACTTATCTGGGTTTCCCAATTTCTGTTCGCCATCTTCCCAAGGGTTCTTGGCAGAATATTATTGATAAGCTCCGTGCAAAAGTTAATCATTGGACCCACAGATGGTTGTCTTTTGCGGGGCGGGTTCAGCTTCTCAAGTCGGTGGTGCAGGCTCTCCCTACCTACAGATGTATGCTTCAGGTGGCTCCAATGGGTTTTCTGAGGGAGTTGGATTCTCTTGAAAGGTAGTTCTTATGGGCGGGAAGTTTGGCTTCTTCCAAGTGGAGCCTGGTTAGGTGGGATGTTGTGTGCAGCCCAAAGCAATTTGGTGGTCTTGGTCTTCGACAGTCTGCGTTATCTGGAGTGGCTGTGGCTGCTAAGCTATTTTGGAGATGGTGTGTGGAACAGGATCAGCCGTGGGCCAGGATATTATCTCATAAGTATTTCCCGGGGATTCCACGGCAGGATCTTCCTCGTTACCCTCTTGAGGGGAAAGGTTCAGTGATTTGGAATACTCTTCAGAAGGGTGCAAAGCTTATTAAGGAAGGTTTATTTTGGATCTGTAGACGAGGAACTGAGGCTCTCTTCTGGTCGGATTCTTGGGATGGATTCCCTCCACTTACTTCTCAGTTCCCCAATCTACTTCCTTTGTGCCAAAGATTTCTCGAGGCTGGCTGGGCTAGGGTGAGTGACTTCAAGTCTGTTGCTTCTTTTGGTCAGTTGGAGGTAGCTCATTGGAAGGATCCCGCAGAGTGGCCAGATTTGGGACTTGCGGAAGAAAGTGCTGAGCTTCACAAGATTCTTCATAGTAGGAGTTGTAGTTCTCTTCTGGAAGAAGATATTCTTGCTTGGACCCATAATCCTAAGGGGGTTTACTCTGTTGCTTCTGGTTATCAGGTGTTATTGGCTCAGAAGCTAACTGGGGCAGAGGTTCATTGGTGGAAAAGGGTGTGGAATAAACTCTCGTGGCCTAAATGCAACTGCTTTGTTTGGACTTTGGCTTGGAATAGGTGCTTGACCTGGGATAACATTCGTAAACGGGGATTTCAAGGACCTTCAATTTGTGTTTTGTGTGGGGGAGCGGAAGAGGATTCTTCACATTTGTTCTTTCGGTGCCCCTTTGTTGTGCAGCTTTGGCATTGGTGGTGGGAGGTGTGGAAGCTTCCCTGTATTCATGCGTGCTCTTTGGTTGAATTCTGGGATAGTATGGGAAGACCTCCTTCTATGGCTTCCTTTTTGCAGGAAGTTTGGTTCGTGGGCCCTACCTTTCTGCTTTGGCAGATTTGGTTGGAGCGGAACCGCAGAATTTTTCGTGATCAGAAGTTGGTGGGTCGGCAAGTTTGGATGCGTATGCTTGGAATGGTGCAGGAGTCTGTTTTAGCTAAATGTGATGTGGTTTTCCCCTTGGAGAGAGGTGATGCTGAGTTGGTGGCCAGACTAGGTCTTCAAGAAATTCATTCATCTTTTGTCAGTTCTAGGAACTGTAGGCATGGGAAAAAGAGGGTCCAACGGGTTGGAAGGTGGTTACCTCCTCCCAATGGATTTTTAAAGATCAATACTGATGGTTCTTCTAGGGGAAATCCTGGGCCTGCTGGAATTGGTGGGGTTGGCAGGGACTCAGCTGGTTCGGTGATTTTTCTATTCTCTATACATGAGGGGGTGAAGACTGTTAACTTCATGGAGGGTCTAGCAATTCTTCATGCTATTGAGAGGGCCCTTGCTTTGGGATGGAGAAAGGTTATATGTGAAGCTGATTCACAGATTTTGATTAATCTCTTGAATGAGCGAAAGATATCTGATATAAATTGGCAGTTGGCTTCGGTGGTTCAACGGATTCTTCAAGTTAGTTCTCGGATGGAGGAGGCATCCTTTGTTCACATCCCAAGGGAGTGGAATCGTGCTGCTGACTGCTTGGCCAAATGGGCCTCTGAGCAAGATAGTGGTTGGAAGGTTGAGGATTGGGATCAAGTTAACCCTGAGCTGCATCTGGATTTAGACCGGTTCTTGGAAGAGGATAGGAGGATACATGGGGATAGTTGATTTTGTTTTATGTTGTGGGGTTTTCACCTTGTTTTCTGGGACTGGGTCTCGTGGTTATTATTGTAATGCTCTTTTCTGATTTCTAATAAAGTTTTTACCCCTTTGTTTTAAAAAAAAAATTTCATTTATTTTTTATTGATTTAGGGGTAACCCTACAACCAAACCCAACACCCAACCCACCTTACCTTGGTCTTACATTCTGCCAAGTTGGGGTCGAGAATAGGGTGTCATGCTGAGGCGAGACTAGTCCCCTAGGGATGTATGCAACAACCCGCAAGCCACGTGCATCGAGTAAACCCAAACCCAAAAGTCAAACCCAAGACCATGGGGAGCATACCCATGAGTTAAACCTCCTTCATTATTTGCATGGGATCTAGGACAAACCCAACTTCTATTCCCTTTTTTTTAAAATGAAGGTATGGAGATCGATTTATTAATTAAATTCTAGCAAATAATCCAATTATTATCTTTGTCTTCAACTTCGTCTAATATATGAAAACATGTTATGTATTAAAAATTGAATGAGAAAGAGAATAATACAAAAAAAAAACATGAACAAAAATAATGGGTTTGATAAATTAGATACAAGGAAAAGATAATAGGAAAATAGATCTAGATATAAAATAGATAGAATGAGAAGTGAAAAATAAAGAGTAAAAAAATAAAATAAATTAAATAAATAGAGAGAAATATGTAGGGACATGGTGAAACAACAAAGGAAAAGGTTGCGAGATAAAAATGTCAAAAGATAAAAAAAATAGACAAAAATGATAAAAATATGAAAAATTGACAAAAAAAAGAAGAAAAAATATGATAAATAGAGGGAGGGAAGAATGACAAATCTAAATACAAAGATGAAAAGGAAAAATGACAAAAAATAAACAAGAGAAAGATAAAATATAGATGGAAAGAATAAAAAGAATATAGAGTGAGTGAGCAAGCAAGTGAGAGAGAATAAAGAGATTTAAAAATTGAAAAGAAAATATAAAAATGTGAAAATATTGAAATGGGCAAAAAATATAGATAGACAAAGAGAGATTATTGATAGGATGAGAAAAAAAAAAGATAACAAATAAAAATTAGAAAGACATATGAGGAGAGAAAATAAACAAATAATTTTGATTGGTGAAGCCACAATTTTTAAATCTAACACACTTTTGATTCAAAAGGAAAAGGAAAAATATTCTATGTTACTTAATATGAATGGATTGTTGGTGTATTAATCAATAGGTATACTAAAATCACATGATTTTTTTGTAAATTGGTTTCTAATTAATCAAAATATTTCAATCCAAACAATTTTCAAAGGCAATAAAAATATATGGACTTCTCTCTCTTTTTTTCTTTGTTGATTTAAGAGTATCCCCATGACCCAACTTAACACCCAACCTGTCTTACCTTGGTCTTTACATTTTGTCAAGTTGGAGTTAGAAAAGGGTGAACTAGGTCATAGGTATATAAATTATTCTAAGGCACTTTTAATCCAAAGGGCAGAAGAGAAAAAATACGTTAGTTAATATGAATGGATTGTTTGTGTATCAATCAACAATTACACTAAAATAACATTATCATTTTCTTTATAAATTGGCTTTCAATTAATCAAAATATTTCAATATAAACCTTTTTCAAAGAATATAAAAAAGTATGAACTTCACTTTCATTTCTTTTTTTATTGATTCAGGGGTATCCTTGTAACCAAGCCCAACACCCAACCCACCTTACCTTGGTCTTACATTCTGCCAAGTTGGGACCAGGAATGGTGTGTCATGCTAGGGCAAAACTAGTCCCCTAGGGATGTATGCAACAACCCGCAAGCCATGTGCATTGGGTAAACCCAAACCTAGAACTCAAACCCAAGACCATGGGGAGCATATCCGCGAGTTAAGCCTCTTTCGTTATCTGTGTGGGCTCTAGGACGAACCCAACTTCTATTCCCTCTTAGGAGAGAAAATGAGGGTATGTAGATCGATTTATTAATTCGATTTTAACAAATAATCCAATTACTATTTATGTCTTTAGCATCATCTAATATCTGAAAACATGTTATGTATTAAAAATTGAATGAGAGAGAAAGATACAAAAAAAACATGAAAGAAGGAATGGGTTTGATAAATTAGATACAAGGAAAAGATAATAGAAAAATAGATTTAGATATAAAATAGATAGAATGAGAAGTGGAAAATAAAGAGTAAAAAAGGAAAATAAAAGAAATAAATAAAGAGAAATAGGTAGGGAAATGGTGAAACAACAAAAGAAAAGGTTGCGAAATAAAAATGTCAAAAGATAAAAAATAGACAAAATTGATAAAATATCAAAAATTGACAAAAAGTAAAAAAATATGATAAATAGGAGGAAGAGAATGACAAATCTACATACAAAGATAAAAATAAAATACAAGAAAATGAAACAAGAGAAAAATAAAAGATAGATGGAGAGAGAATAAAACAAATTCAGAGTGAGTGAGCAAGCAAGTGAGAGAATAAAAAGATTTTGAAATTGAAAAGAAAAATATAAAAAATGTGAATATATAGAAATGGGAAAATAATATAGATAGACAAAGAGGGATTATTGACAAGATGAGAAAAAAATAGATAACAAATAGAAGATAAAATGACATATGGGGGAGAAGATAAACAAATAGTTTTAATTGGTGAAGCCACAATTTTTAAATCTAAGGCATTTTTGATTCAAAGTTACTTAATATAAATGGATTGTTGATGTATTAATCAATAAGTACACTAAAATCACATGATTTTTTTGTAAATCGGCGTCCAATTAATTAAAATATTTCAATCCAAACACTTTTCAAAAAAATAGAAAGATATGGACTCCTTTCTCTTTTCTTTTCTTTTTTAACTCAAAAGTATCCTTGTGACCCAACCTAATGCTCAACCCGTCTTACCTTGGTCTTAAATTCTATCAAGTTGGGTCGGAAAAGGGTGAGTTAAATCACAGATATAGAAATTATTCTAAGACACTTTTGATCCAAAGGGAAAAAGAGAAAGATGATATGTTAGCTAATACGAATGGATTGTTGGTGTATCAATCAACAGTTACACTAAAATAACATTTATCATTGTTTTGTAAATTGGCCTCCAATTAATCAAACTATTTTAATTTAAAATTTTTTAAATATAATAAAAAGGTATGAAGTTCTCTTTCTTTTATTTTTTATTGACTCAAGGGTTTCCCTACCACCAAGCCTAACACCCATCCTGCCTTACCTTGGTCTTACATTCTGCCAAGTTGGGGTCGACAATGGGGTGTCACGCTGAGGTGAGACTTGCCCCTAGGGATGTATGCAACAAATCACAAACCACATGGATGGAGAGAATAAAACAAATACAGAGTGAGCAATCAATTGAGAGAGAATAAAGAGATTTGAAAAATGAGACAAAATATAAAAATGTGAATATATAAATGGGCAAAGAATATAGATAGACAAAAGGAGATTATTGACATTCATTGATGAGAAAAAAATTAGATAACAAATAGAAGCTAACAAGACATATGGGGAGAGCAGATAAACAAATAGCTTTGATTGGTGAAGCCATAGTTTTTAAATCTAAGGCACTTTTTATCCAAAAGGCAGGGGAGAAAGATGATATGCCAGTTAATACGAATGGATTGTTGGTGTATCAATCAATAGTTACACTAAAATAACATTATTATTGTTTTGTAAATTGGCCTCCAATTAATCAAAATATTTTAATCAAAATTATTTTTAAAAAAGGTATGAATTTTTCTTTTATGTTTTATTGACTCGGAGGTATTCCTACCACCAAGCCCAACACCCATCTCGCCTTACCTTGGCCTTAAATTTTACCAACTTGGGGTCGGGAATGGGGTATCACGTTGTGGCGAGACAAGTCCCCTAGGGATGAGAAAAAAATAGATAACAAATAGAAGCTAAAAAGACATATAGGTAGAGAAGATAAACAAATAGTTTTGATTGGTGAAGCCATAGTTTTTAAATCTAAGAGATTTTTAATCCAAAAGGCAAAAGAGAAAGATGATATGTTAGTTAATACAGATGGATTGTTGGTGTATCAATCAAAAGTTACACTAAAATAACATTATCATTGTTTTGTAAATTGGCTTGCAATTAATCAAAATATTTTAATCTAAACTATTTTTAAAGACGATAAAAAGGTATGAACTTCTCTTTCATTTATTTTTTATTGACTCAGGGGTATTTCTGCCACCAAGCCCAACACCCATCCTGCCTTACCTTGGTCTTACATTCTACCAAGTTGGGGTCAGGAATGGGGTGTCATGTTGAGGTGAGACTAGTCCCCCGGGGATAAGAAAAAAAAAAGATGACAAATAAAAACTAAAAAGACATGGGGAGACAAGATAAACGAATAACTTTGATTGGTGAAGCCACAATTTTTAAATCTAAGGCACTTTTTGATCCAAAAGAAAGAGGAGAAAGATATATGTCAGTTAATACAAATGGATTGTTGGTGTATCAATCAATAGTTACACTAAAATAACATTATCATTGTTTTGTAAATTGGCCTCCAATTAGTCAAAATATTTTAATCTAAAATCTTTTTAAAGATAATAAAAAGGTATGAACTTCTCTTTATTTATTTTTTATTGACTTAGGGGTATCCCTGCACCAAGCTCAACACACATCTTGCCTTACCTTGGTCTTAAATTCTGCCAAGTTAGGGTCAAGTATGGGGTGTCACACTAAAGGTAGACTAGTCCCCTATAGCTAAGAAAAAAAAAAACAAATAGAATCTAAAAAGACATATGGGGAGAGAAAAAAAATATATAGCTGTAAGACCCCGCCTCATATGTACTTAATACAACACTAATTTGTTATATGATTTTCTTGAATTGATGATTAGATATATTATGGATGATAAATAAGGTGATCTTTTGGTGATATTCTTGCATTTAATTTTGACATTTTGTTTATTGTCACTACCATGAAGGTGGAATACACTTGCATACTGTGAAAAAGAAAACTGAAATTTTAATGGGATTATTATATAGCTAAAGTATAAAATATTTAGTTAACAGATTTGTGCAATATCAAATTGTTACTTATGATTGTGTTGGTATTGTGCAGGGAGGTAACAGTGTTAGCATGGGAAGGGTGAACCATTGAGAGAAAATCGAAAAGACATCTTCTTGTGGTTATGAATTTGACCCCCTCCTTTTAGAACTTAGGAAAAAAATAAAAAAATAAAGTTATTATGCTGAGATGGTGAGGGTTGATATTAAAGGTATAAATTATCCTTGGGGTTATGAGAGTATATTTTTTATGTGTCATGTGAGATGTAAGTTAAGGTTAAGGCTAGAAATCATTATCCAAGTTTGAATTTCGGATGGGTCCTTAAATGGGTCTTTAAAGAGGGTTGTTGGTCAATTTTCTTGGTTGGGATGCAAAAATAACCCCCCAGGGTTTATACCATAGTGGTAGGGGTCAAATGGGCATATAATAATGCCCCAAGGACATGATTTGACCCCTGAAAAGTCCTCATAATGGAAAGTGACGAATTTTGAGGGGAGGATGGCATAGAAGGATGGAAGGGTTGTCCAAGTGCATGCTCCTCTTTAATAAGGAAAAGACTCTCATTTATAGAAGTAGGTGCACTTCACACCTCCCCACCCAAAAGTTTGCAAGTTGAAACTCCTACCTATATATTTTGGAGAGGAAGAAGTAGTGGGGTGTTACCCACTTCTCCTCTTGGAGAACTTAGTGGAGAGGGTAGAAAGAATGAAAAGATGAGAGGAGTCCACCTCCTTGGAAATATAGTGATCAAGATGGATTTTAGAGAGGAAAGATGGATAAAGGAGCTCAATCCCTTCACCTAAAGAAAAGAGATAAGTTTTCCCTACTTTCACCCTTCCTTGTTTTATTGTTGTAGGATGTAAGCATGATTATATGATTCATTGTTGAATGTGGTGAGTGGAGAGCACATTGTCATGTAATTTGATGTTATGACATTTTATCATTTTTGTTAATGTTGAGAAAACTCCATTCATCATCTTGGAGTTAACATATTTTCTTGCTCGGGGGTATGGATAGAGCCCATGAGGCTCCATGACGCCATTACGGTAGGTGGAGAGCAAGCCTTATTCATTTAGCATGCATTCTTTATTAAATTTTGATCTAAAAATGTTGGAGTTTGTCTCTTAAGACCTCCACTTGAAATCTCTTGTTTAGCGAATAAAAGGATTCGATATTTGTTCATCATGAAAATAATAGGTTTTGGACTTAAATATTAAAGAAAGGTGTTTTGTGTTTTGAAGCCAAGGATATGATGGATTATGTCAAAAATATAGAGAGAAAAAATGATGTATTAGAGAAATCTTTTATCATTGGCATGATAATCATTCTAAAGAATGTTTTGCTTTCTTTTAGAGAAATGTTGCAGTAAGGATCTCCTTGAATGCTTAGCTAAGATTTGTAATAATTTCTTGCATTCACCTAAACAAAGTATAATTTCTTTTAAAGAGATGGAATTGTAGAATTTAACAATGAATAAAAAGATTATTGTTCACTTTCTTAACATAAATAAAAATTCTACCCACTACTCCTTGTAGTATAATTAAGAGTTTAAGAGAAGCAATATATATACCATTTATATTAATCCATTTATAAGGGGAAATAAGATGCCTAAATTAGGTATTGCTAATAATTTTAGCATTTAAAGTATGGTTCATAATATATATATATATATACCATTTGTAGAAAATAGTGAGGATACCAACTAGAGTGGCCACTAGTTATAGCCGCAACTCAGAATAATTTATCACTTGGAAATGGGAAAAATTATCAAGTAGGGCAGTATATATATATATATATATATATATATATATATATATTGATACCATATTTAGTCTTCAATAGATCACCCACATCATTCTTTACCAAAGAGTTATATGTTTGGAAGCTACAGTTGTGATGTGCCAAAAGTTGCCAAAAAAAAAGCAAACCAAAGAAGATAAATAAATCAATTGAAGGTGATCCAAAGGGGATAGTGAGATGTGACACAAAAATCGCTCTACAGCAAAGTTGCAACTATTAAATCTGGAAAATTCCTAAATTCAAGAAGATTATAACCATTATTTATTTATAGATTCCTTGGTATGGTGTAAGGCATGGGGAATTATTGAAAATTTAACGAGCCTCTTTAAGCAATAACAATAAAGCATCATATAAATGTTTTTGATTAAGGCATTATTCGAGTGTTGGGGTTGTTGTAAAGGTTCATCACAGGCACCATAAGTTACTGATGGTAGGTTAAAAAAGAAACATAGAAGAAAGAATCAGGTAAGAGCTAATATAAAGTAGTAGTATTAAATAGCTTTTAAACTAAAGTAAGTAAACTGTAATTAAAAGAATATTTTATATATATAACTGTCCACTGAACAAAGTTTGAATAAAAATAAACAAATAAACAAAATAAAAGAAAATAATAATAAGTGTTTTTCCCTTCTCTGATTTCACAGCAGCTTTCAAGAGAGACAAACGTATGTGTTATTTACACAGCAGTAGCGTCAATGAATGGAAGTAGTAATTCTGAAAAGAAAATTTCCTTTCAGTATTATTTTTATAACATTTATAAATTTTGACAAAAAAGAGAAAATATATAAATGCATATCATTAAACTATAGATCTTTCAAGATTTGTACATGGGTTTTCAAGCAAAATAAGAATATATGTATGCAGCCATGCAAAGAAAAAAAAAATAGATAAAGAAACCCAAGACCCAGCATAGGTGCAGACAAGATTTGAATGGGGAAGAAAATGTGAAAATTGGATACTAAAAACAAACTGCAGAATATATGGGATAATCATGTCATAAGGTTTCTATGTTTTAAACCATTCCTTTTATGGTTTTGTGCTCTCAAATTTTCTTAGACTATTCCGCACTTGGATCCATTGTATCTATAAGCCTTGACCAACACTTGCTTCTTCACGCTGTAAGTCCATAATCTTGCTTGCTTTTGACTAACAATACTTGTTTCCAGTTACACTGATCTCCTTGGCTGTTAGATGACCATCTCGACAGAACGATTCGACTCCAATACTCTGCAAACTTGTATGATAATTAAGAGGGGTTGTTGAATAATAATACAAAGTTGTGGAGCCTGTATTTTAAAACCATTATCAATTTTCCCTATCTTAATTAATTGATGGCATTTATTATGTCAGACATTTAAGCTTATACTTCTCCAGCAAATGGACCAGATGAAGTGTGCAATAGCCGTATACCTAACCATGTATATTCACTGTCGAAATAATTTAAGCCTCTGACAATATGTAGCGCCATAAGTAACATTGTCTTGAGTAGAAAATAGCCTGTAGATATCAACAATAATGGTGAATGGCGGAGATCTTAAACAATGATATCATTGGCACTTTTAAGTGGATTTGTTTGACCGAACTTATATAAAATCTTGAAATAAGATGTCTGCCATTAATTCTTAGCATGAACTCCTATGCATTCGTAACATAGTCATATATTAAAATATGAAAAGATAAAAAAAAAATACAAATGATCAAATGAATACCTACATACGCTTTGTTTAGGCAGCGGCTATCCAGCCCCAGGAATGCACCAGGGCATGGATGGTTGCCCTATCCATGCTGCATGCCTCATCCATCCTACAGCTGGACCGCAGTTTCTCGATTTTCTCGCCTCGCCTCAAATTCCTTGCAAACTCTGCAGAGTTTAATTAAAAAGGTGATAGTTAAACCAGATGAAAGCAACGCCATCCACCCGCTATATAAATATTAAAACTTATATTATTAATTTAAACGTTGTTCGCTGTTTGTGATGGTGTTTAATAAAAAAAAATTAAAACTTTTTAAATATAAAAAAATTAACATTTAATTAAAAAGATAAAATTATATTTCAAATTTAATTTTTGTTAAATATATATTTTATTTATTTTATTTTTTTTCTGTAAAACTTTAAATATTTAATTATAATTTAAAATTTTAAAAAATACTTAAAATATTAATAAAAATTAATCAAATTTAAATTTTTATTTTAATGTAAAATATATAAATATTTAATGAAGACAATTATTTCTTTAATATTAAAATTTTGATATCTTTAATATAAATTAATAATAGAAATTTTGATAATTTTTTTATTTAATTTATAATTTTTAAATTTGATTTTAAATAAATCTTTAAATTTGAAACTTTTTTAATATAAAGTGAATATAAATTCTAATGTTTGTTTAAGTTTTTTAGAATATTATATATATATATATATAATGACTTACTCCTCATAGAAAATGGAGGTTTACCATCAAATCATATCTAATTTAAAATACATTATATGATTAATATAATTTTGTGAATGGGGTTGGGGCCTTAGTTCGGTTGGCTAAATCTTTCTTTGCAGGAGGTTGGTCATGAGGTCTAATCCCTTGTATAATAATAAGTTAACCCTAATCCTCACTATAATAGATAATAATTGATTATTATATTAACAAAAAAAAATTAAATTATATATTAACTAACCCTAATAATAAGTTAAGTTTGTTATTAACTTTTTATTATTATATTAAGATATAATTATTAATATATATTAATATATTATAAAAATAATTATAAGGACAAATAAATTTTTAATATAAAATAATATTATTCTTATATGATTATTATCCTAATTGAACCCTGTTTGTCATTGAACTTGAACCCAAAGCATAATTGAACTTTTGCAAACCCTAATTGTAATACTTTGAACATTTACAAATGCTAATTGTACCACAAACCATATAAGTAAACTTAAAATTTGGAGAATATGAATGATTTTTTATTTTTGAAATGTTTTGAAGATATTTCATTTTTTTTCATATTTTTTATTGAAAAATATTACTTAAATAAATCTATATAAAAAATCATCAAATGATATTTCATTGTAAGAATATCTTGAATATTTTTTAATTTTAAGTATATTAATTTAGAAACTTAGTTTTATATGAACATGCTAACCATTATTCTAATTGTATATTTTAATCCTAATTAAATATGAACCCTAACCATAACCCTAATTAAGTCCTAATTGAATCTTAACTCTTATAGTAATTGTAAGTCTAACCCTAATCCTAGTTGAATTCTAACCCCAATCCTAACCCTAACCCCAAACTTTAGCCTACAACCCTTACCCTAATTGAACATCACTTGAACCCTAAATCTAATTGAATCTTAACCCAAATTAGACCCTAGCCTTAACACTAATTAATCCCCAACCCTGACCGTGATCCTTACTCTTGCTCTAACCCGATCTTATCTTGGAAATCCTAACCCTAACCCTAATAGATATGTCACCTCAATTGAACATAAACCCTAACCTTAGGATCTATCTTAGAATCCTAATCCTAACCATAACCCTAATCTTGTTGAAATTCAACCTTAATTAAACTAAATCCCTAATCCCATCCCACTGAAGTTCAATCCTAATTGAACCTAAACACTAACCCTAACCTTTATTCTAAATGCAACCCTAATTAAACCCTAAACTTAAGCCTAAATGAAACCTAAACCTAACATTACTTTAGCCCTAACTATAATTGAATATAATCCTAACCTTAGTTGAACCCTAAACCTAATTGAATATAAATCATAACCATAACCATAACCATAATTAATTCCTAATTGAATCTTAACTGTTACCATAATTGTAACTCTAACTATAATCCTAATTGAATTCTAACCCCAACCCTAAGCCTAACCCCAAACTTTATCTTAGAACCTTTACCCTAATTGAACATCAATTGAACCCTAACCCACCCCAATTGAATCTTAGCCCTAATTAAATCCTAACCCAAACACTAATTAATCATCTTAATTATAATTGAATCCTAATACTAACCTTAATTGAACCCTCATCCTAATTGAATCCTAACCCTAATTGAATTCTAATCCTAACTTAAACCTAACCCTAACTATAATTGAATTCTAACCTTAACTCTCATTCCAACTCTATCGATAATTCTAGCTCTAATACTAACCCTAATTCCAATATCAAGATTAATTATAACTATTTTACTAATTGAAACCTAGACCTAACCATAATTCAAAAAATAAAATTATATTATATTTTATAAACTTATAAATTAAATTTTAATATTTAAGTTATACTAAAATATGTGATGTTCAATATTGATTATTATTTTTAAAAAAAGAAAAATATATAATCAATAATTCATGCTCTTCAAATTGTATTCATTATATTTTGGATAATAGGTTTTTGTAATGCCCAAAACCTAAACACCAAATTACAGCTAAGGACATAACACAAATACCAAAAAAAATTCAACCATATCTCAACACAAGACCAACTCCCAAAGTAATCTTTCAAGAAAGTACAGGGGAACCTAAGGGGCCAGACCTAATTCCTCGGGGGCTCATCTATGATGGCCTTGCCTACGTACGCACAGCGCAGAGGAATCGTAGTTCAACGCTATAACCTTTCACAAAAAATTGGGTTGGTCAATAAACATATTAACAAATAGGTTCAACTCACCACTAATCTCACAATAGTTTCATAAATACATAGAATAGACAACGATGGACTTGAACCAACACATGTTTGGTCATCTGTAATGTATATCATCAAAGCTCAAATTACAAGATGCTATAATAAGGATAGCAAGACATTGTTATTAATACACCCATAGGGCCTCCTAATAATTATAAAAAAGAAGGATGATATAGACGACACTCATATAAAATATAGTATTAATTCATACAAATACCAAATGCCTATACCCTTAACAAAAGATACTATACCAATGAGTTCACACAAAAGATCATTACTTACACACCACTATAGGATTATTATTATTAAATGCGCACGAATTAACTCTATTAGAAAAAGAGATCTAATTCAACATTTCAATGACCAAATAAAATATACAAGTTAAAAACAAAAACAATATTCCCATCACTAAGGTATAAGCTACAACATTCATAATCTTTTATAAATGTAAAACCTTTCCATAAGATTAATCAATTTTTAAATAGATATCATATAATAGATTAAGATATCATTTTCAATTAGAACAAGACATAAACTATTACAATTAACTCAATGTTTCAATTATCATTAGCCTCCCTTATTTATATCTCTAAATTAAGATTTTCAAAGTGTTGCACTATTTTACTATAATAAAGAGATGGATGTGATAACTCAAAAATCAATTCTCATTAATTAGCAAGGGTAATCATGATTTTCTATGATAGTAACAATATGACAATTCATATATAAAATATATATTGACTTAATAGACCAACTATATGCTACGGGAAGTAATTATTACCATAATTTATTAATATGAAGCAATACAAGTTTATTTTGACCTCACAAAAATATCTAAAGTTTTCAACTATATAATTTTTTTTTTTTTCACAATTTACTCTACTCAGAATTTGTTTAACATGTTTGCTACTTAATTATAAAGAAAATCAAAATATCAATTGCTCAAACAAATTCAGACAGCTAATGCAAATTACATGTATACATAGAGTATAAGATAGGGTCTGATGATCATGGTTAAACTAAATCTTGATGATAATGGTAATAATAATTTTGATATGATAAAAGTTAAACTAGAAATCCTCTAGCTTAGCTTGAGTAAGAAATATAAATTATTAAAACAATCTGCGTACAGTGGGAAACACGTTTTCAGTTAACCCAAATGAATATTTTGCACAAAGGATGAACAGATAAATAAATAAAAAGTTAAATGCAGGAAATAAAGAAGCCCAATAAGTATTTTAATTTTTCTTTAAAAGAAATCTAGATGCAAAGGATAAAGCAGTTGTAACAGATGTTTCAATTGGAACCAACACAAGTATTTGGAAGTTAATATCATCTTCCCCTCCACTCTACTAAATACAGGTATTTTAAAAAAAAACAATTATTGCTGGCTTCCTAAATCATATTTGATAATCACTGTAAGCTATGCCTGAATTCTCAACATTCACATATTAAAATAAACAATGAAGAAATGACATACCCGATATTGCAGCATTGGAAAAGGCTTCCTATTTTGTGAGGAAATACGACAGTTGAAAGAAAAAATGGCAAGACCAAAATTTGCTTCCGTTCACCCAAGAAAAGATCCTACGCCAACCACCAGAAGATCCATTCAAATTCATCCAAAGCGAGATGTGTTGGCATTGTCATGTGTAGAGGGAAACCACCCAATTAACTCACATATCCAATGCTTTAAATCTACTCCAAAAGACATTGCACCCAGTATCATACCCTCTGCATCCCTCCATGAATGGTGCTCCAAACAACAATTTAGTGAAAATAAAAATAAAATAAAATAAAACTCTTTAATATTTGGAGTCTCCCCATCTTGCCACTGCGCAGCCTCCCTTTACACATTATTTCCTATAATTTCCTGATCCCCAGATCAACCCAGTAGAGTCCCAAATCCAACAAATGGAATGAATGAATGAATGAATGCTTTTAATTACGTTCACGAGATCAGCTGGCCTATGGGACCCCAAAACAGAACTGAAACCACAATTTGAAACAAACCGAGCACCCGCCGACCTCACCGAGTACTTATGTTTCCCTTTAACTCTTTGCTAATTTTGTTTCTTCTACTATGTATTTTGATCAGTAACCTGCCGTTTCAACGATCTTTTCCTCTTCGAACAAAGCCTCTAACGATTTGACTTTAAACAGATCCAAGTAACTGCACCTAATGTCCTCGTACGCTTTACACTGCATGATGTAGTGCCATTCTGTTTCCACCAAACCCGAAGAGCAGAAACAACAGATCCTATCAGCCCATGCCTCCTTGGGTGTTGTCCATCTCCCCGTTTCACATCTCAAATGATGAGAGCTAGTTCTCAGCTGGGCTATCAACATTTTAGCCTTCCACTCTATATCTGCCCCCACGTAATACTTTTGCCCGTGATCACAAGTGTGGTTAAAGTGCAAAACATAATATTCTCTTTTTCTACTAAGTTGTTTTGACCACATGATTTGTTTGGCTTTCTCCTTCACAAACCTTTTAATTTCTACATTGGTGTTTGGACACTCTTGCATGCTTATCCCCCATTTTTCCATCCACTTGGTATTTTGCCTCATCCACGTGCTCTTCCTTCTAGTTAAGTTTTCTTCCACCACAATTTTGGGCCACCGGTGTTCCCCCATATTCTCAATTCTCTTCAAATAACCTAATAAACGGATTAATGCTGCCATTTCCATTGGGAAAGCCCCCGCTTCAGCTAGGACAATCTCATACGGGACTGTACTTTTTATTTTAAAACTGCTGGTGATTAGATGCTTTTGTAATCTTTCTATTTGCCTCCATTTTAGAGCTGAAGTGTTGCAGCCCCAAACTTCACAGCCGTATAGTACTACTGGAGTGAACCCAATGGAAATGGCAAGCAACCCATCTACATCTGTTGATGCTCCTCCTCCTCCATGTAACAACAATCAGACATTTTTAGGCGTCCACCACCTAGCATGGTCGAGTAACTATGAACAGATTCGGCTCCATTTTCCATGCAATGGAAAAAGACATGCATTAGAGTCATGCGCATCCCCCCACCCAGAACATTCCTGATTTTCTATTTTTGTGGGCTCTCGCCCCGTCTTAGAATCGTCTTGGTGTAGAATGCACTCCCGAGAAAAAAAAATCCCCACCTCACACGTTTGTAGTTTTTTTTCTGTTTTAAAACAAAACTCAAGAATAAAAGCACAAAAACTTGAAAACATCAGATAAGATCATTCATGCATATCTTCAACTCTCCCAATTCACTACACAAATCTCTATCACTTCTTGATTTTCCAAAGGGGCATGAGCAAGATGTTTCCCCAAGAAAATCTCTTACTATCGTTCCTAGAGGAAAAGTCAGATCTTTCTGATTTAATTCACTGTCCCAACATCTTATAGTGCAACAAAAAGATTTTGAGGGTTAAACTACCGCTTTACTAGGGACATGGAACAACTTTCCGAGAGAATCCCTCATAGTTTGGTGATTTAGGCTTGTGTTTATCTTTGAGTTTATGGGTAGCGTAATAACTAATTTAAACTCTTTGTTTCATTAATTAGAACTTAGAAAAAAAAAAATTGGAGTGTTCAACTTCAACTACATGTACTCTATGGTGGAACAAACCAGAAGAATATTTAGAAACCCCCAAGAAATTATAACAAAAGTATTACATTAATTATGTTACTTTAGTATACGAATATAATTGCTTCATTAACATATAACTAATTATTTATATCTATTTAATGTATATACTTCATTATCAAATATTTCTATTCTTTGCTCTACTACTATCCTCCAAAATATATATATATATATATATATATATATATATATATATATATATATATATATATATATATATATATATACCTCAATTCTTTCCTTGCATTTTACCTCTTAACCCAAAATTAAAAGTGAATACTAATAATGTTTGCTGCTTACTCAATCAAAATTTCAATACTAATAACATTGTTACATTTATTTTGGTCTTTCATTTAAATTTAAAAATAATAACACTATCTCCAAACAATGATTGTTTTCCAATCAAAAGATAACAACTCTATTATTTTTATTTATTTTTGCAGTTAGCACTAAACACGAGTATGGGTAAATAACACATAAAAAGTAAATGAAATTTAAGGTATGTAAGTATATAATCCTAAATTCAACTAATAACAGAAGAGAGGAAGATCTTTTATGTTAAGTGAATATAATCAAGGCATATAATAATATTATGATTTTTTTTTTTTTATTTAATCGTATAAGCCTAAATCATATTGAAGTAAAAGCATGTCTTTATAGTTTTGGTCAATATATTATATTATAATATTTTATAATTTATTTATTTAGTATTTTGGATAATAGAAACAATTTTGATTGATTTGATATTTTTTAAATTCATAATCAATTTTTAAAAAAAAAAATTTAATCAAAATTTCTATTATTAATTTATATTAACGATATCAAAATTTAAATATTTAATTTAATCTAATAGAAACATTTTTTTGAAAATTTAAATATTTTTTATACTAAATATTTATGTATTTTGCATTAAAATAAAATTTTAAATTTTATTAATATTTTAAGTATTTTTACAATTTTAAAATTATAATTAAATATTGAAAGTTTATAAAAGAAATAAAATAAATATAATATAATTTAAAAAAAAATTAAAATTGTAATATAATCTTTATCTTTTTAATTAAATGTTAAATTTTTATATTTAAAAAGTTTTAATTTTTTTTATTAAACGCCATCACCAATGGCGAACGACATTTAAATTAATAATATAAAGTTTTAATATTTATATAGTGGCTCATCTGATTTAACTACCTATCACCTTTTTAATTAAACTCTGCAGAGTTTGCACAGAATCTGAGGGCAAGGCGAGAAAATCGAGGAATTGCCGGCCGACCGTAGCATGGATGAGGCATGCAACATGGATAGGGCAGCCATCCATGCCCCGGGGCATTCTGGGGCTGGATAGCCACTGCCCTATGTTTAGAGGTAGAGGAGATATCTGACAGTATTTGGTTGGGCCAGCAAGATCTTTCATTATTTATAATTTTATAAATCTACATTGATATCAGAGGTATTAGGTTTATGCCAGCATTGCTGACAGAAGTTGGTGCCCAGTATTGATTAGGGGAGAGGGCCCAGTAGTCGTGCACCCTAACTTCGCACTTCTAATTATCCTACGTAGAAATTTCAAATCACTCCCAATTTTTTACAGCAGCTTACTTGGCAAGTTCTCTGCTTATAACTAAGGTTTCAGGGCCACATCATCAAATATGATGCCACATCAGCATGCGTTTTTGTCAAGGTGTCGAAAAAGGCCCCAAAAAATAGTGAGACCAATTCTCGTGCATTACATCATGAGTAGTTGAGCGCTGATGTGGTATCACATGATTGGTTGCTTTTTAGATCAAAAGCATACATTTTGTTTAGTTATGGGTAGTCAAATCACAACTATTGGGTATTATATGTACGATTGGGTGCACGACTATTGGACCCCGCACGACTATTGGGCCCTCTCCCCCTATAAGTATGGTGTATTCCTCTCGAGCGCAACGCCTTGATTGGTTCTTTAAATAAATTTTGTTCACGATATACTTTATTTCCTGTTATTTATTCTTACTACCATACAAAAACATTCTTTTACCTTTTATTTAAAAGAAATAATCCATTCTACGTAAGAAATAATAAGATGGGACAAAAGTTTTAAAGAAAAAAAAGGAAACTTAGATTAGTTAAATTATGCCTTAAAACAAGATTTGTAAGTGTTTTCTTTCTTCTTTTATATGGGTATGGGTTAAAGGGTAAGAACCAATACTCCTTATTTTATATTTTATAAAATTTGGTGCTATTTTATTCTGGGATATAAATATTATATATAGATTTATAATATGAGATTTAAACAAATATTTGTTATATATTGTGTTTATAATTATATGATAAATAGTATAATTATTATTATTTTACATAAGATTTAGAGAATTAAGAAAATAGCATATTTTGTTATTCATTAAGATAATGATGTTTCTTTATAAAGAATTAATAATTAGAATTGTTAATATTCATAATAAACAATAATATATCAAGAGAAATTAGGATATCTAGTGTTTTGGGAATTTTTATCATATTGTAAGGTTAATATTAATAAGAAAATAAATAAGAATTATAGTATTTATAGTACCAATTGCACGAGTTTTGTTATTAATATTATCATAGGATTTTGATATTAAGATTAGCGTCCTAAAATTTGATATTAAATTAAAATAGGAGTATACCAAAATAAATCTCAAGGTTGTAGTTATGTTGGAAGTGTAATAGTTTAAATGTTATCTTATCATAATGACAAAAAAAATGTTAGTGGTATTATTGCACTTAATAATAATACCATGTGCTTTTGGTCACCAAGGTTGGACTGTTGAATTGGTTGTGTTTTTGAGTGAAAAATTATGGGCATGACAATAGCTTTGATTGGTGAAGCCGTAGTTTTTAAATCTAAGACACTTTTGATATAAAAAGTAGAGGATAATGATTCTATGTTACTTAATACGAATGAATTGTTGATGTATTAATCAGTAAGTACACTAAAATCACATGATTTTTTTGTAAATCGACCTCCAATAGATAGAGAATATGGCAAATAATATAGATAAACAAAGAGATTATTGACATGATGAAAACAATAGATAACAAATAGAAGCTAAAAAGACATATGGGGGAGAAGATAAACAAATAATTTTGATTGGTGAAGCCACAGTTTTTAAATTTAAGACACTTTTGATCCAAAAGGTAGAGGAGAAAGATGATATGTCAGTTAATACGAATGTACTATCGATGTATCAATCAACAGTTACACTAAAATAACATTATTATTGTTTTGTAAACTGACGTACAATTAATCAAAAAATAATAATCTAAACTCTTTTTAAAGACGATAAAAATGTATGAACTTCTCTTTCTTTCATTTTTGATTGACTCAAAGGTATCCCTGCCACTAAGCCCAACACCCATCCCACCTTACATTGATCTTACATTTTGGCAAGTTGGAGTCGGGAATGGGGTATCATGCTGAGGTGAGACAAGTCCCCTAGGGATTAGAAAACAAATAGATAACAAAAAGAAGCTAAAAAAAATATGGGGAGAGAAGATAAACAAATAGTTTTGATTGGTGAAGCCACAATTTTTAAATCTAAGGAACTTTTTGATGCAAAAGGAAGAGGAAAAATATGATATGCTAGTTAATATGAATGAATTGTTCGTGTATCAATCAACAATTACACTAAAAGAACATTATCATTGTTTTGTAAATTGGACTTCAATAAATCAAAATATTTTAATCCAAACTCCTTTTAAAAATGATAAAAAAAATGTATGAACTTTAAAAAAAAAAAAAATTATTGACTCAGGGTATCCCTACCACCAAGCCCAACACCCATCTCACCTTATCTTTGTCTTACATTCTGCCAAGTTGGGGACATGAATGAAGTGTCACACTGAGGTGAGACTAGTCCATTAGGGATTAAAAAAAAAATAGATAACAAATAGAAGCTAAAAAAACCTATGGGGAGAAAAGATAAATAAATAGTTTTGATTGGTGAAGCCACATTTTTAAAATCTAAGGCACTTTTGATCCAAAAGGCAGAGGAGAAAGATGATATGTCAGTTAATACGAATGGATTGTTGGTGTATCAATCAATAGTTACACTAAAAGATCATTATTATTGTTTTGTAAATTTGTCTTTAATTAATAAAAATATTTTAATCTAAACTCTTTTTAAAGACGATAAAAAAGTATAAACTTCTATTTCTTTTATTTTTTATTCATTCAAGGGTATCCCCACCACCAAGCCCAACACCAATCCCACCTTACCTTGGTCTTACATTCTACCAAGTTGGGGTCGAAAAGGGGTGAGTTAGCTCACATGGATAGAAATTAATCTAGAGTACTTTTGATCCAAAGGGCAATGGAGAAAGATGATATGTCAGTTAATATGAATGGATTGTTAGTGTATCAATCAGTAGTTACACTAAAATAACATTATCATTGTTTTGTAAATTGGTCTCCAATTAATAAAAATATTTTAATCTAAATTCTTTTTAAAAACGATAAAAATGTATGAATTTCTCTTTCTTTTATTTTTTATTGACTCAGGGGTATCCCTGCTTGTAACTCCCCTTCGTTTTGACTCTTTTGATCGGCAGTGTTCTTCCTTGTTATTTTTTTCTGTTTATGCTTTGGCTTTGGTACTTGGTTACTATTTGATCACAAACTGTAAAGCGATGTGAATGTTATATTTTGATGTGATGGTATGTTACTCTGATGTTATCATTATGGCATGTTTTGGATTAACTTAGCAGATATTTGAATTAATGATGCTTTATGCTTTTGATTATATTATTGATGTTAGATTCGTCAATTAGTAATACTGTATTGGTGAAGGGGACGAGATTGTACCACTTGCTTGCGAGTGCCATACGATTTTGATATTTCCTCTTCACGGTGTGTTTTATAATGTTATATATATGCATGCTCGATATACTATTTGTTCACAAGTTGACAGGTACAGGACATCGACTCCACCTGGTTCATAGGTTTGAGTGTGTCCATTGGCCAATGGTATTTGATTGGGAGATAGTAGCTAGGTTTTCCGTGCCAAGTCATCACCCTAGTCATAGTGTGTTGTCGGGTTTTAGTCGGGTTAAGTTGCTTCTTTGTCATTCATCTCTCCTTGTTTTCATTTAAATTGCAAGTGAAAAAGGTAAACAAATGGCTTTATGTATTTAAGTCGTTTATTAAATTTAATTGGTTACAATATTATAAATGTTATTTAATTTATTCATTAATTTAATTTAATTAATAAAATCATCTAATCTTGGATTAGATTTAGTTTATTGATTAATTAAGTTAATGGTAATAAATTGAATTTAGTTGTTTTGGCATTATTGGATATTTTTAAATAAAAAAAAAAGAAAATCATGTTTTAAATTGCACTTTTTGAAAATATTGTGTAAAAGAATTTTCTTTTTAAAAAAATTTAAATACCTTTTTGTTGAAAAGAGATTTTGAAAAAAATATATATATGAAAAATCCATTTTGAAAGCAATTTTGTTTTAAATTTTAAAAATGAAAATATTTTCAAATTTGCAATAAATTTGGTGGATTGGATATTTTTAGGGGTTTGACTAAATTTGGGGAAACTCTATGAGAACAAACACAATTTCATTTTTAAAATTCAATTTTCAATTTGGGAAAAAAAAAGATTGAAAAGAAGAGAAACAGAAAGGGAGTTGCTGTAGTTTTTCTTTTGGATTTAAAGAAGCAATTTTGGATTTCTTGGAGGAGTTGGAATCAGAAGAAGAATTCAGGACTCCATTGGCAATCTTTCAAGCTTTTGAGGAAACCGGGTTTCTTTCTATGCATTTAGTTTTTATTTTGAAAGATTTTTCAAATTTGTATATGCTGTTGAAAAAGATTTAAACTTTGTTTGGTTTGGAAGCAAAACCCATGTCAAATCTTGTTTCAAAACTTGAAAAAAAAACCTCTATTGAAATCTTGAGGAAAAAGATAGATTCTTGTAGAAATGGAAAATGAAACAACAAAAAAGATTCAACAATAGAAAGTGGGAGATGAATAAAATAAATTTCTAGTTTGATTTTGAAATTAAGAATTTATGCTTGCAAATTTTGTTGCTAGGTATTTTGTTTATGTGGGAAAAATTTGCTCAATCTAACTGTAATGTAATGAAATTTAATATATATATATGCACATATATTTAGCATATAAACTATATGCTGTTGATTGGGAGTTCTTCATTTTAAAAATAAAATTTTCTTGTTGAATGTCTTTTGTTCTGGATATTACCAGAACAGAGTTTGTTTCTTTTTTTAAAAAAATTATTAAAAAATATTTGTGGGTTTTGAGGGGTGGGGGTTGCCCCCACAACTGCCCCCATATGGAGGCGCTAGCTATGGAGGTAGCGCCCAGCGCTGCCCCCATAGGCAGCGACCCCATGAGGGGGAGGTTGCTACGCATCCATCCCTACGTGGGAGCTTCGCAACCCAGCAGGAGCTGCATCCCCTGTTCTAGGGTACATCAATTTCTATATATGTTACTAATTAAAAAAAGGGGTTTGATTTAGAAATTGAGAATGGAATTTAATTAGTGTTGAAAATATAAATATTTACATATATAACTATATATTTGGTAAATATATAGTTACATATATATGTTTATTTATATTTAATTATAGTGTTTCTATAATGATTTTTATATTTGATATAAAGATTGATTTCATAAGAGAATGAAGTTATTAGGAAATTGATTTTATAATCAAATGTTTTTATAAAAAAAATAAAAAAATTGATTATTATGTATAATTGAGGAAAATGAAATGAAATTGTTAGTTTTTAAATTCCTTAAATGTTGCCAAGGTGATTTGATTTTCTCTTGAGTGGTTGCAATAATGTTAATTATTTTTATGGTTACATGCAATATGCCATTGATGTGCTTGGATTTAGGAGATCCTAAAATAGGGTATTAAACTGTCAAATTGTCTTTTTATTATGTGATTTCTCTCATTCTCATTATTTGGGAAAAATGGGCTAATCAAGTTAGTAAGTCTTCCAGATGGGGCTTTTTAGTTAGATTGTGTGGGTTGTCGTAAAATGTTAGCCAACCTTGGGATTGTCGTGGGTAGCACGTATAGATGTATCATGTTGTTTTACCCAGGTTTCTTGAACGAGGATAGTTTGTGCCTCCTTGGATTAGGAGTGGCTTATGTGGTCTGTGCCTCCTTTGGAAGGAGTGGATTATGTAGTTTGTTTCCTCCAGTGTTTGGAGTGAGTTTCCTTTATTTGTTGTCTCCTTGGATTGGAGAGGTCGTCTTATTTAGTTTACCCATTGAATTGTGGTTTTGTACCATGTATGTGGTCGATAGGAGAGTGGCTCTTTATGGGGGTCCGACACACAAAGAGGGGCCAGGGTAACTCACTTAGGGTTTAAGTAAGTGGTAACTTAAAAATAATTAATGAAAATTTTCAGACTAATTAAGATATTGAATGCCTCTCTCATGACTCATACGCTTTTAAGGCTTGAGATGAGACAAGAAGCGCAGTTTGTATGAGGGTTTGACAACTGGTAGAGGCAAGCCAGGGTAACCCAAAGTGGGGGTTCGCTAGCCTAGGAAGGTTGAGCCAGGGTAACTCATAGCAAATGATGTGTGACACTCTCTATGTCAACCTGAGTCAGTTTGTTGTACTGCGTAAATGATCATTGTTCTCTGGAAGCATTGTAACCATTATGTTAAGTGATGTTGTTCTTGTATCTAATTCAGTTCAGTTGAGTATTAGCTTGTGTCTAAAGGTAGATGGTCTTGTGTAGGAATTCCTTGTTACTATCTTCTAGCACGAGGGGTGAGCCTTCAGGTATCACATGGTTGGGTGGAATGTGCACCTTAATCCGTTGGGTCTTCTTCTTGTTTGTGTGGATGATATTTCTAGTTGAAAAGCTCGTGGGATTCAGTTTTCATTTCTTACTTTATTCGTTTCAGTTGGAAACTTGTAATTTATTACCCCTCATTGTTATTGAGGTGGAAGTGGTAATATATAATCATGCTTATTGGATTTATCTCATTCGGGGAATGAGTGTTGTAATATTATTGTTAAATGATTATTGATATTTAAAATCATGTGGTATCTCTTATCCTTTGATGTATTTTATCTTGTATGAAATGTATGCGTTCTTAATTCTTTAAGCAATTAAATGTTATGTTTTCAATTCATGTTTCTTGTTTGGGTTTAAGTAACTCAGTCTCGTAACCTTAGGGGTTGTTGGCAATGGGTAGTGAATTTACATGTTAATTGTACTTCAACAAAAAAAAATTATTGTGTTTGAGTAGATAATTGCAACTTCCCCTAGGGTTGTGTGGCGGGGCATTACACTACCACCAAGCCCAACACCCATCCCGCCTTACCTTGGTCTTACATTTTTCCAAGTTGGGGTCGGGAATGGGGTATCACACTAACATGAGACAAGTCCCTTAGAGAAGGAAAATAAAATAGATAACATATAGAAGCTAAAAGGACATATGGGGAGAGAAAATAAATAAATAGTTTTGATTGGTGAAGCCACAATTTTTAAATTTAAGACACTTTTGATCCAAAAGGCAAAGGAGAAAAATGATATGTCGGTTAATACGAATGGATTGTTGGTGTATCAATCAATAGTTACATTAAAATAACATTATCATTGTTTTGTAAATTGGCTTCCAATTAATCAAAACATTTTAATTTAAACTCTTTTTAAAGATGATAAAAAAGTATAAACTTCTCTCTTTTTTAATTAACTCAAAGGTATCCCCGCCACCAAGCCCAACACCCATCCCACCTTACCTTGGTCTTACATTCTGCCAAGTTGGGGTCGGGAATAAGGTGTCACGTTGAGGTGACACTAGTCACCTAGTGATAAGAAAATAAAAAGATGACAATAGAAGCTAAAAAGACATATAGGGAGAGGAGATAAATAAATAGTTTTGATTGTTGAAGCCACAATTTTTAAATCTAAGGCATTTTTTTATCCAAAAGGCAGAGGAGAAAGATAATATGTCAATTAATACAAATGGATTGTGTGTGTATCAATCAACAATTACAATAAAATAACATTATTATTGTTTTGTAAATTGGCCTACAATTAATCAAAATATTTTAATTTAAACTCTTTTTAAAGACGATAAAAAGGTATGAACTTCTCTTTGTTTTATTTTTTATTGACTCATGAGTAGCCCTGCCACCATGCTAAACACCTATCCCGCCTTGCCTTGGTCTTACATTTTGCCAAGTTGGGGTCGGGATTGGGGTATCACACTGAGGTGAGACTAGACCTTAGGGTTGAGAAAAAAATAGATAACAAATAAAAATTAAAAAGAAATGGGGAGAGAAGATAAACAAATAAGTTTGATTGGTGAAGCCATAGTTTTTAAATCTACGACACTTATAATCCAAAAGGCAGAGGAGAAAAATGATATGTCAGTTAATACGAATGGATTTTTGGTGTATCAACCAACAGTTACATTATAATAACCTTATCATTGTTTTGTAAATTGGTTTCCAATTAATCAAAATATTTTAATTTAAACTCTTTTTAAAACCAATAAAAATGGATGAACTTCTATTTATTATATTTTTTATTGACTCAAGGGTATCCTTGCCACTTAGCCCAACACCCATCCGGCCTTACCTTGGTCTTACATTTTGCCAAGTTGGGGTCGAGAATGAGGTGTCACGCTAAGGTAAGACTAGTTTAGTAGGAATAAGAAAAATAAATATGACAAATAGAAGCTAGAAAGACATATGGGGAGAAAATAAACAAATAGTTTTGATTGGTGAAGCCACAGTTTTTAAATCTAAAGCACTTTTTGATCCAAAGGTAGACGAGAAAAATAATATGTTAGTTAATACGAATGGATTGTTAGTGTATCAATCAACAGTTACACTAAAATAACATTATCATTGTTTTGTAAATTGGTCTCCAATTAATCAAAATATTTTAATCTAAACTCATTTTAAAGACGATAATAAGGTATGAATTTCTCTCTTTTTTTAATTTTTTATCGACTCAGGGTATCTCTGCCACCAAGAGCAACACACATCCTTCCTTACCTTTGTCTTACATTCTGTCAAGTTGAGGTTAGGAATGGGGTTTCACGTTGAAGCAAGACTAGTCCCCTAGGGATGAGAAACAAAATAGATAACAATAAAAAAGCTAAAAAGACATAAGAGGAGACAAAATAAACAAATAGTTTTGATTAGTGAAGCCACATTTTTTAAATCTAAGGCACTTTTGATTTGAAAGGTAGAGGATAAATATTCTATGTTAATACGAATAGATTGTTGATGTATTAATCAATAGATACACTAAAATCACAAGATTTTTTTGTAAATCGACTTCCAATAGATAGACACAAGGGAAAATAATATAGATAAAGAGAGATTTTTGACATGATGAGAAAAAAATAGATAACAAATAGTGGTTAAAAAGACATATGGGGAGAAAAGATAAACAAATAGTTTTGATCGGTGAAACCACAATTTTTAAATCTAAGGAACTTTTGATCCAAAAGGCAGAGGAAAAAGATGATATGTTAGTTAATATGAATGGACTGTTGGTTTATCAATCAACAGTTACACTATAATAACATTAACATTGTTTTACGGAGCCGTTGAATACCAAACTAGTTTGGGTTTGACTGCCAAATCTCGCTATTCAGTTTTGGGAGGATTTGTGTTATGAGGCTATTGGCAACACCATTGGTCACTTTTTAATGGTAGACTCTATGACTCGGGAGATGGGGCACACTACGATAGCTCGGTTATTAGTTGATTTTTAAATCTCCAAACCTCTCCATGGTGATGTGGTCTTATTCGTGGAGGACAAACCTTAGAAGCAGCTCTTGGACTATGAGGGTATCCCTTTTCGGTGTAGGAGATGCTCCTCTATGGGTCATTTGGCCTCTAGTTGCCCACAAGCCCGCCGCAAAGGTGTTGATACTTGGTGGAATGATGCTCTCTTGGATCACCTCATGGTAGGTTCTACTCCTTTGGTTGCTTCTTTTGTAGAGGTCGACCCTATTGCTTCTTCCCTAGCACCTCGGTTTACTCCTCTTCCAGCTAACCTTCCTGTGGAGCCTCTGCTTGCTTGATCTGCTGAAACTATTTTGTCTAAGCCTCTATTGGCTCAATCTGTTGACGCTGTTTTGGTTGAGCCTGCCCGAACTTCGGTGCTTACCTTTGATGGTCCTTCATTTGATCCTATTTCCTCCCCTGCGTTGTCTCCCTCGCAGTGTGATGGCTCTTTGCCCTCGGTGGCTTCGGTTGATCCGCTTCTCTCACCTCGCTCGATGGACTTGGATTCCAAGTCTTCCTAGTTTGTTTTGTTGTGAAACAAGAAGGGACTCCCTCAATTTGTCATATCTTCGCGACCTAGGGTTAAGGGAGTCAAATTAGTCTCCTCAAATTATGGGGTTGTCTAGTCCTTGTATGTGTTTTGACAGCTGACTGTCAACTATTTTTGTGTGGTCTGTCATCTTTCCTAGTTCATTTCTGAGTTGAACTAGCTTCATTTTTTGCCCTTTTGGGTTTTCTGTGTAAAGGGTACAACACCTTGTAAATGTTGCTTATCTTATCAAAAACATTAACATTGTTTTGTATATTGACTTCCAATTTATCAAAATATTTCAATTTAAACTCTTTTTAAAGATGATAAAAAGGAATGAACTTCTCGTACTTTTATTTTTTATTGACTCAGGTGTATCCCTCCCACCAAGCCCAACACCCATCCCGCCTTACCTTGGTCTTACATTTTTTCAAGTTGGGGTCGGGAATGGGGTATCATGTTGATGTGAAAAAAGTCCCCTACGAATGAAAATAAAATAGATAACATATATAATCTAAAAAGACATATGGGGAAATAAAATAAACAAATAGTTTCAATTGGTGAAGCCACAGTTTTAAAATCTGGCACTTATGATTGAAAATGCAGAGGAGAAAGATGATATGTGAATTAATACGAATGGATTGTTGTTGTATCGATCAACAATTACACTAAAATATCATTATCGTTGTTTTGTATATTGGCCTCCAATTAATCAAAATATTATAATCTAAATTCCTTTTAAAGATGATAAAAAAATGTATGAATTTATTTTTTCTTTTAATTTTTATTGACTAAGAGGTATTTCTACCACCAAGCCCAACACCCATCTTGCCTTACCTTGGTCTTACATTTTGCCAAGTTGGGGTCAGAAAGGGTATCACGCTGAGGTGAGACTAGTCCCCTAGGGATTAAAAAAAAAAAGATAACAAATAGAAGTTAAAAAGACATATGGGGAGAGAAGATAAACAAATAGTTTTGATTGGTGAAGCCACATTTTTTAAATCTAAGGCACTTTTGATTCAAAAGGTAGAGGAGAAAGATGATATGTCTGTTAATATGAATGGATTGTTGGTGTATCAATCAACAATTACACTAAAATAACATTATTGTTGTTTTATAAATTGGCCTCCAATTAATCAAAATATTTTAATTTACAATATTTTTAAAGATGATAAAAAGGTATGAAATTCTTTTTCTTTTATTTTTTATTGACTCAAGGGTATCCCTGCTACCAAGCCGAACACCCATCCCACTTTACTTTGGTCTTACATGTTGCCAAGTTGGGGTCGGAAATGGGGTATCACGCTAAGACAAAACTAGTCCACTAGGGATGAGAAAAAAAAATAGAAAACACAGAGAAGGTAAAAAAACATATGGGGAGAGAAGATAAACAAATAGTTTTGATTGGTGAAGCCACAATTTTTAAATCTAAAACACTTTTGATCCAAAAGGCAGAGGAAAAAATATTATATGCTAGTTAATACAAATGGATTGTTGGTGTATCAATCAACAATTGCACTAAAATAACATTATCATTGTTTTGTAAATTGGTCTAAAATTAATCAAAATATTTTAATCTAAAATCTTTTTAAAGATGATATAAAGGTATGAACTTCTCTTTCTTTTATTTTTAATTGACTCAGGGGTATCCCTGCCACTAAGCCCAACACCCATCTCGTTTTACCTTCATCTTACATTTTTTCAAATTGGGGTTGAGAATGGTGTATCATGTTGAGGTGAGACTAGTCCCCTAGGGATGAGAGAAAATAAACAAATGGTTTCAATTGGTGAAGCCACAATTTTTAAATCTAAGACACTTTTGATCCAAAAAGCAGAAGAGAAAGATGATATGTCAATTAATACAAATGGATTGTTGGTGTATCAAACAACAATTACACTAAAATAACATTATCGTTGTTTTGTAAATTGGCCTCCAATTAATCAAAATATTTTAATCTAAACTCCTAAAAATGATAAAAAAAGGAATGAACTTCTCTTTTCGTTTATTTTTTATTGACTCAAAGGTATCTCTGCCACCAAGCCCAACACCCATCCCGCCTTACCTTGGTTTTACATTTTTCCAATTTGGAGCTGGAAAGGGTATCACGCTGAGGCAAGACTAGTCCCCTAGGGATGAAAAAAAATAGATAACAAATAAAAGCTAAAAAGACATATGAGGAGAGAAGATAAACAAATATTTTGATTGGTGAAGCCACAATTTTTAAATCTAAGGCACTTTTGATCCAAAAGGTGGAGGAGAAAGATGATATGTCAGTTAATACGAATGGATTGTTGGTATATCAATCAATAGTTACACTAAAATAACATTATTATTATTTTGTAAATTGATCTCCAATTAATAAAAATATTTTAATCTAAACTCCTTTTAAAAACAATAAAAAGGTATGAACTTTTTTTTCTTTTATTTTTTATTGACTCAAGATTATCCTTCCTACCAAGCCCAACACCCATCCTACTTTACCTTGGTCTTATATTTTGCCAAGTTGGGTTCAAAAATGGAGTATCACATTGAGGCGAGACTAGTCCCCTAAAGATGAGAAAAAAAAATAAATAAAAAATAGAAGCTTAAAAGACATATGGGGAGAGAACAATAAATAAATAGTTTTGATTTGTGAAGCCACAATTTTTAAATCCAAGGCACTTTTGATGCAAAAAAACAGAAGAGAAAGATGATGTGTCTCTTAATACGAATGGATTGTTGGTGTATCAATCAACAGTTACACTAAAATAACATTATCATTATTTTGTAAATTGGCCTCAAATTAATCAAAATATTTTAATCAAAACTCTTTTTAAATAAGATACAAAGGTATTAACTTTTTTTTAATTTTTAATTTTTAATTTTTTTATTCACTGAGGGGTATCTCTACCACCAAGCCCAATAGCCATCCCACCTTACCTTGGTCTTACATTTTGCCAAGTTGGGGTCAGGAATGGGGTATCATGTTGAAGCGAGACAAATCCCCTAGGAAATAAGAAAAAAAATAGATAACAAATAAAAAACTAAAAAGACATATGGGGAGAGAAGATAAACAAATAGTTTTGATTGGTGAAGCCGTAGTTTTTAAATCTAAGACACTTTTGATCCAAAAGGCAGAGGAAAAAGATGATATGTCAGTTAATGCGATTGGATTGTTGATGTATCAATCAATAGTTACATTAAAATAAAATTATTATTGTTTTGTAAATTGGCCTCCAATTAATGAAAATATTTTAAGCTAAACTATTTTTAAAAACGATAAAAGGGTATGAACTTCTCTTTTTTTAATTTTTTATTGACTGAGGGGTATCCCTCCTACCAAGCCCAATATCCATCGTGCCTTACCTTGGTCTTACATTTTTCAAAGTTGGGGTCGAGAATGAGGTATCACATTGAGGCGAGACTAATCCCCTAGAGATGAAAAAAAATTGATAACAAATAGAAGCTAAAAAGACATATGGGGAGAGAAAATAAACAAATAGTTTTGATTGGTGAAGCCACAGTTTTTAAATATAAGGCACTTTCGATCCAAAATTCAATAGAGAAAAATGATGTGTCAGTTAATACGAATGGATTATTCGTGTATCAATGAACAGTTACACTAAAATAACATTATCATTGTCTTGTAAATTGGCCTCAAATTAATTAAAATATTTTAATTATAACTCTTTTTAAAAACGATAGAAAGGTATGAAGTTTTATTTTCTTTTCTTTTTTATTGACTGAGGAGTAGCTCTGCCACCAAGGCCAACACCCATCCCGCCTTACCTTGGTCTTACATTTTTCCAAGTTGGGGTCAACAATGGGGTATCACGATAAGGCGAGACAAGTTCTGTAACGCCTGTCGTGCAAACCACATAGGACAAAACAATGCACACTTTTTTTTTAAATAATACAAAGTAAACATATAATGAAACATTAAAACATATTTACATTGCACATTAACATCATAATGTCAAGTCCTATGGGGCACGCGAATTCACATCGCATAAACAACACATAACTAAAGATTACACATAAGCTAAAAACTTAACTAATCTAACATCCATCATAACCATTACAATATCCATTTTCAAAAGATAACATACATATATCCATAAGCATAAGTATAATTACATCACATGATACAACCGTATTAAATCCCATTAAATATGAATGGTTACAAAGGTGAATAATAATACAACATTAGTTAATACATTACATTTTCTCAATAATGAATACAATGAAATCTCCCATACATGTGGGATAAATACATAGTACAAAATAATATCTAAAATGCAAGATAAATAACTGGTACAAGCTCCATCCGAAGAATGTTGTGAAGATGAATGTTGATGGGGAACCCAACGGGTGCGGAGCACGTTCCACCCAACCACGTGGGTTTTAGAGAAAACCCACCCCCCATGCTCAGAGGTGACAAGGAAGTAACCACGACCATGAAAGTCTAAGACTAACTCAAATGAAGAATAACATAGTACAACAACTCCAAATACAACATCAAGGATTACAGAGGACATAAACGACAGCATCCATAAGTCAAGCATAATAACATAAAGCCATAAAACTCATCACAAATAAGCCAAGGCAATAATCATTAACCAAGCAAACCAAAGAGACAATCATAATACACTTCCAGAGGTATCAAAGAAAACAAGGCATAAGGGCATCTAGTGGAGAGTGTCATCGCATAGCCTACATGGGTTATCCTGGCCCTTCCTCCAACATGAGGCGTCGACCCCCATCTATGGTTATCTTAGCCCTTCCTCCTACTTGAGGCGACGACCCCATAGGGTGACTCATGCGGAGCCGTTAACCTCTCTTGAGGACGAGGTTACGACTTTGCCGACCACGACCGTCTCAGTCTACCATTAGTCTGCGATAGCCCTAATGCATAGACAAGGTATCCAAGATTATCTTATATGTTTTACTACCCATCCCTCTAAGTTCTATTATTAGGTTTTCACTTGTTAATCTACTCTTGTGTGGGTTATCATGAGCCCTTCCTCCTTTTGAGGCACCGACCTCCACAAAGAGCCACTCTCCCTGAGACCCCAAACATAACAAAATAAAGCAAGGGTTGAACAATAGAGAACGAGGCATTAAATCACAACAAATGACATGCAAGGCATTACCCATCTCGCTAAAACACAAAACCAGAGTCTCAACATAACCCCATACAACCCTTTTAAAAATAATGATATCAATGTCTGGCAATATCAAGAGCACCAAAAACGAGGATAAACATCCAACAATAAAACACGCATCTGGGATTCTAAGGATCTCAACATTTATAAATGGTTCCACAAATACAACACAGTTCCCACATCGAAAGAAAAACCAAAACCATAATTCAAAGAACTCACAGAATTTTAAACTCAGAATAACATAACAATTTTATGCAACATTACACAATGCGTTTATACCATTTACTAACCTTCATTTCCCTTAGAATAATTTTGAATTACAAATCAAAGATTACTCTAACAAATACAAATAATTTTGTTTTTTTTTTTCAATTAACCAATACCATTAAAATTCCTAATTTCACATTCATAAGCACAAGAATTCAGTATATCTTTTACAATTATATATATATATATATATAAATATATACACACATATATATAACAACATGTATATATATATATATAAAAACTAAACAAAACGAATAAAAAAAAAAAACATTAAATAACGATAGAAGTTGATGAGTTTTTATATAAGCTATGCGGCCATTGCAGTACAAACTGCACACAACAGTCTTTATGACTATTGTGGGCAGTCATTAAGACTGCAGCCGGGTACAGGGGGCTACGGCCAGCGCCGACCCTCCCCAACATAATCAATAAAAGATTTTTATTATTATTTTTTTTTAATTTTTACTATTAAAAAAAAATGTGACGCCTTGCACAGGTTCGGCCAAAAATCAAATTCGAAAATCCATAATTGACATATGAAATGTATATTTAAATATTTATATATATCTACTTTGTATATATATATCTATATCTATATATATATATATAATATATATATATCTATCTATCTATATATATATATAATATATATATATAAATATGAATATATTTCAAACAGAGTATAAAACCTCAGAGTGTATAAATATATATATATATAGAACCAAAAATTCCATTTATTTCAGAGGAAGAATAATTTTCCCATGTCCAAAAAATTATAAGAAAATACAGAACATATTTACAGATCCCACAAATTTTCTTCCCTAAGTTTGCTATTCAATAAATTCTAAATCCCAAAAGTTTTCTTTTTCTTTCACAGAATAACTATCATGCCCATAATTTTCATTAGAAATCTGAACAATTTTTTTTTATATATTGCAACCCAACACATGCTTATCACACACTCAATACGCAAAGCTACTTCTAAGGTCTAACCAAAATTGTACCTATTAACTTGAACGAGGAATAACTCAAGGTTTTATCAAAGTATAAGTATTTGTTGGTTGAATACTTGAAATCATGAGTAAGGGTGCTTGATTTAACTTATTTCATCATCTTTGATAAAATAGGGTGTTCAATGATGTCGCCCTCCATGAGCTTATCATTACATTTGAATCTTGGCCTACACACCTCCCTAAGGCTACATATTGTCTTGACTTGGTCAATTAGGTCTACCATAGAGTAGGTAACCTTGATATAATAGTTTGAATTTTCATGCAACTTATATATTATACATTTACTCTAAGAGTTACATTGTAAAATTGTAAAATTAAAGAATAACACCTACAAATAAATATTTTAGCTCTATTATGTATACATATTATTAGTTTCCATTTAAAAGAAAATGAAGAAAGAAAACAAATAAAAAGATACAATATATATTTTTTTAAAAGAATTTCTCTATTCAATGGGTTTTATCCTTATATTCTTATTTAGATCATTAGAATTTTTTATATGGGTATGGGAATATATTTCCCTCTCTTAATTTAAGGAGCAATTATAATCTAGGAATTACTAGGATACCTTTTAAATACTAAAGAGACTTCTTATGGTGGTAGGCGTGGAGTTCTCAATGAGATTTTTATTTTTATTTTCCTCCAATGGAACATAACACTAGACTTGCTTGCAAATGAATGAAGTGTTTAATGTTGTTTCTTTGATCTTCCCTTATCTTTTGTCATAGCTTTAAATTCACAATTTTGCATCAATTGTTACAGAGTCACATTTTGTTTATGCAAAACATTCAAACATTTATCTTTTATCATTAAGACATAAATATTTATGTGCAGAAATAATGATGTTATTATTACTATTATCTATTATTTACTATTATTTATTATTTATTTGTCATTAAGATATAAACATTTGTATGTAGTAATAATGATGTAGATATATTTATTTTTTTATTATATGGAATCGGCTTGATATGATACCAACCACTGGATTGTTAATACCTTTCAGCAACATTATTATATAATCTACAAATGAATCTTCTAATCTGATGCTTTTATTGTTAAACTCAATGATAAAGTGTTTATTTAGTCAAAATATTACAATAAAATTTTATTAAAGAATATAACATTAAATCTTTAATAATGTTATTTTGACTAGTTACTCACCCCAACAATAGTACTTTTATTATTTAATCTTTAATCCTTCATGTTACATTATTTTACCAGTGAGACCAAAAAATTTCCAATAGTAATAATGTCGTTTTATAAAACACAATTTTAAATTCTCCTCCTTTTTTAGTGATGTTCGCCTTTTAATAGTTTAAATTGATGATAGTGTTAAAATTATTATTTAGTTTTATATTAATGTCAATGTTGCATATTCTACTCACACTTATTGCTTTACATTTATTCGTAAAAAAAAAGATAAATTATGTAACTAAGAGATGGGAAATTTACGCTCATAAAGAGCCACAAGATAACTTCCAATAGTGACTTATAAACATAAAACAAATTATATGTTTTATTGAATTATTTTATTTACCCTATAATATTGCTCCAAATATTAATGTGGTGATTATCAAAATATTTTAATTATTTTATTCTGCTGGAGAAAAGCTCCACTATTTTTGTTAATATTCTTGGTAATTACTATAATTACATTCCCCTATCTTTTTGACGGTAATAATTTTTTTCTTGCAACACTACCAAAATAATTAAACTAGACTTCATGTCGTTTCACATCCAATTTGAAAGTTGGGAGGAAATAAAGAACCCTAATCGTTAACTTGGAAATACCTATTCTTTACCATTCATTTTCATCTCCTTCTCCTTCTAGCGGTGGTAGCCATAATTGAGCAGGCTCAGGGAACTCGAAGGGGGCTATAACTACAATGGTAAACTATTTCAAGCTCTATGCCAATCTTTTCCTCATGCATATGAAGGTATAAATTTTATTATTATTATTATTATTTTTCACGTTTGCTTGCAGCCACTCTCTTCAAATTTCTGCAAATTTATTCAAAGCAAAGTTATTTAAAAGAGGGGTTTATTTTAGGAGGCATATTTCCTTTTGATCCCAGATAAAACTTGTTCAAACTTCTGTTTTAATTTTGCAAATCTCATGCCTCTGAGAGGCATTGGTGGAAGGCTAAGAAAGGGGATTCTTTGGCCTTGTGGGAGGCCATTTCCCCTCATGAGGTTTGCGGCCTCTATGGGAGCCACATCACTTCACAGAGAGAGGCGATATCTCTAAAATAAAAATAAATTATGTAGGGATATAACATTTTATATTTTTATTTATTTTTCTATTTAAATCTGGGTCCTTGCTTGCAATACCAAAATCTTATATATATATAAAATTCATTCATAGGTGAAAATTTGAGAATGGAAGGCAAGGTGTAATACACCCTTTATTTTTATTTAGTATTTTCTCCCAATGTTTTTTTTGTTTTTTTGTTTTTTGTTTTCTCGATCTCCTATCTTGGCAAGTAAATCGATCTATGAGATTTAATATTGTCACCTCCACATGCATAAGCTGGCTGTGGTTTCTTTTTTTCTTTTTCCTTTTATGTTAGAATACTACGGTTGGGCAAGGCCTCCTATACTATTTCTTTGAACTTTTCACTTTGTTTCAAAAAAATAATTCACCCCACAGTTTAATCTACAACATAAAAATGCATTCATTACCATAACAAATGAGATGACATACAGGTTTGAATTCTCCTCCTATATTTGCATATTTGAACCAAAAAAGAAGAAATTTATTTTCATTGCAAATGAAATATTATCATAGGATAAGGATAAAAATAAATAAACCAAAAATGACATAACATAACCTAATCTTTTTTTTAGTTTAAGAACGTAGACAATATACGTACATATTAATGTTGCTTCATGAACTAAGACATCATGAAATGGTCATATTATACTCAGAAGAATATGATCAAGCTAAGTAAAATAAAGCCATTTCTATACCCATGGTAAGTAAAGTGAAACGGTTAACATAAGGATGAACAAAACTTGCTCTTCTCATCCATTTATTTTTCAATCATACACTATCCTTCAATATTACATCAATAATTAAGAATATAAAGAATAACACACAAAAGAGTGAGGCTTGCTCTCATTTCTACATTGAACAAAATGAATTCATCTCCTTGCAACTTGTAACTCTACCACTATGTTTGAGAAAACAAATGTCTTACACACCCATGAACAAAGTCTTGTTCTCCACCCTACCATAATGGCATCATAGAGCCTCGTAGGCTCTAGCCATACCCCTGAGCAAGGTTTTCTTTTAACTCCAATATGATGAATGGAGTTTTAAAAAAAAAAAAAAATTACAAGTGATAAAATATAACATAGCACCAAATCTCATGCTTCTATTTTCTCTACTCTTTATTCTCAACCATGATCCATACAACATACCACTTTTCTTACACAAAAGAAAAATACACAAAAGAGAAAATGGAAGTAAGAGAGAACTTATCTATTTTCTCCAGGTGAGGGAACTAAACTATTTTATTCTTCTTCCTCTCCAAACCAAGCCTTTTTCATCATTCTCTTGCAAAAGAGATGGACTCCTCTCTTTTTCTCATTCTTTCTACCATATTCACTCAAGTTCTCCAAGAGGAGAAATGGGTAATGCCCAAATTTTCTATCTTCTTGAGGTATATAGGAATCCTCCAAACCTACACTCTTTCCCACAAGTGCTCACACATGTGTGAGTCTTGTGCCAATTCCAAGAACTTTTGGGGAGTGGGAGGTTGAGAGTGACAAGTCACTCTTCCCAAGCCCCAACACTCTTTGAATTCGTGGCATTCATGAATGTGGACTTTTGAGGGGTCTTTTCACACTCCAAGGACAAGTTCACATGTCAAAAAGGTTCCAAACCCATAGGTATAGGTCCTAGGGGTCTATTCTTGTTCAAAAACCAAGGAAATTGACTCAATAATCCCTTTTCAAAATCTACACAAGAATCCATACGAATTTTGATCCTAACCAAGGGATCCAACCCCAACCAAACTCACATCACATGTTCTACAATTTAGATTCTACTCAATCACCCAACCAATAATAAAACCTCAAACCCTTCTAAGTCAAATAGGGCTACACTTAGAACTTCCCAAAGATGTATTTGATTTGATTCCAACATTTATCTATCCTCCTATCTGCATATTTGATTCCTACACATTACCAAAGTCAACATGATTAGATCATATATTTCTTCATATTATTAGCTAATCCAATTCACATAATTTTCACTCATGAACTATTTACTTATTAATACATCAAATGAACCTAATGGTTCAATTTTCATTATAATCAAAGGAAATACACACTTACTCCAATACAAGAATATAGTCAATGAAATAGCCACTCCATCATTTTGTTTACCACCTTAGTAATTCATTTTAAACTCCTATAACATTAACGATGAACCATTTACCAAAATTTAATATGCCAAATAACCCAACACTTTCAAGTTATATCCAACAATTCACATGTGCATATATCATAATTAAATCAAGGTTAATGCCCATAAATCCTAAAAATAGTTTTATCATTCATTTCATCATAATTAACATCTAACTACTTGTTTGATTGAAATAAAATGGGGGATATGAAATAAGGTCTTACATTCACAGTAGCATAAGCAAGAATATTATCAAATAATCACGCTATTTGTCATCCATAATACATCTTACCATCTATTTAGGATCACATAAAACATATTAGACCTTTACTAATCACGTGCAAGGTGGGGCATTACACATTTGAGGCGGGGTCTTACAATAACATATTTATTTCTATATTTTTCTTTTGAATCAAAAAACTAAAGAGGAAGCAAATGGAACCTGGAGTCTTGTGTTGTTGAAAAATCTGATGAAGCTTTGCTTGATCCCAATGGCCTTTTCGAAGCACTCTCGTTCCTGCTTCAAAACTTCTTCACCTAATTCCCTTGACTAATCTTCAAATCTAAATTTTACTTCAGAAGACCTCTCCTCTAAAACAATGAAAAGCTAAATAGATTTCTACCAAAAAAACCAGAGAAAATCCAATTCTCCCACTCAATAATTTTGGTGTAACTTCTGTAAAATTTCCCTGTGAATGAAAAATTCACAAATTTGCTATTAAATAAAAATATATCTCTTCTTTTTCAAAAACTCTAAAAATCCAAATTAAAAGAAGTTTTTTAATTTTATTCTCAGCTTTTCAGCCAACACTCAACACTCATTGGTCCTTTTATCTTTTCTTTATTTTCTTGTTTTTTTTTTTCTATTTAACAACACCTTTTGTTTTAATTCTGATTTTGCAAGTTTTACTTGTAATTCACACAATTTCATTTATTTAAATAATTTATTTCTTAATTATCCTCAACATGCTAATTTAATGAAATTATCAAAATACTAATTTTAAATAATTTAATTTACACTTTTAAATAAATCACATGACTTTTATATTTTAATACAAATTATGCCAACATTATTATAAACATTTATTAACATCATTTAATTATATAAATAACATCATACCAAACACCAACGTAAGATAAATACCAAAATACACTCACATAAACCATAATAATAATAAATTGCAAAAATGGCAAAAGTCAAAGACGCACAATACCATTCAATCAAGACGGTTTGACAAACATGGGACGGGGTGACTTCCTTGTCATCTCTGTTTCAACATCATGCACGTTGGGTTAAATTGATGCTCGCCTTGTCCTACTGAAGCAGATGGAATTGAGACTCTATACCTACAATTCCTTCATACAAACAAGATCGTGTACATGTATATATATTTAATCAACACATCACATCATGAAAAAGAATTGCAGCGTAACAGGGCACTCGCGAACGAGTGGTGCTACACTGTCCTCTCACCAAAACTATTCTAACAATTACAACATGAGATATAAAGTAACAATTCTAACTAACTGATCACGTCATAAACTAATTATTAAACCATTGCATCACAATGTATTACTGAAATCAAATTAACATCACCAAACCATAATGTCATATCAAATATCTATGTTATCAAATGAAATAGCATAATCATCAATCAATCTAAACTAACCAATCCACCAAATGTAATGCCCCACCATGCAACCCTAGGGGAAGTTGCAAACTACTAAACAAATGCACAATTTTTTTTTTTGTTTAATTACAAATATATGTAAGATTACAACACAAAGCCAACAATCCCCTAAGGTTACAAGACAAAGATTATTTAAATCACAAATTAAAACAACATGCATGAAATGAAACATAACAACATTCGCTTAAATAATTAAAGCACATACATTCCATACATGAGATTTTCATTTAAGACCATGAGATCCTTCATGGTTACCAATAACATAAGTTTTACAATTACAATTACATCACTCATTCCTAGAATGAGGTAAATCAATAACATGATAGCCTAATTACAATTTCCACCTCGATAACAATGAGGGGTAAAAATAATACAAGAATGACTAACATAAAAGAACCAAGGTAGCAACTAGATTCCACGAGCTCTCTAATATGAAAGCCTCGTCCACACGAGCAAGAGCCAAAAAAAACAACGGAGTAAGGTGCACGTTCCACCCAACTAAGTGATACCTGAAGGCTCACCCCCGTGCTAGGAGATAGTAACAAGGATTTCAGGTCAAGACCAACAACCTCCAAACATAGGCAACATGACTCAACTGAAAAAGATGCGAACATGACATCACATGACACAAAGGTTACAATGCTTCCAGATTTTAAGTAAATGATCACATCACGAATACAAACATATTGTTGACTTAGGAGAAGTGACATCACAATGTCACATGGGATATCCTGACAAGTCTTCCTAGGTCCCGGCCCCCATCTCGGGATATCCTGGTAACCTCTAACGACTCTTGGCCCCACATGCAAACCAATGCGGAAACAGTTATCTTTCGAAGGGACAAGATAATGATCTTGCCATTCCAGGCCTTCTCGTCTCATCCCAAGTCTATACAAGCACTTGCGTCCATGAGTGAGGCAAAATTAATCTTTTTAAATGTTGGTACCACCTACACTAATCAATTGGTTTAAGTTTTCACTAAATTAACCAACTTACATTGAGATCTCCTGGCACCACTTTGTGTGTCGGCCCTCAATGTAAGCCACTTCTCTAAGACAACACATGGAACTATACCACAACCAAAGGGTACTCAAGTGCAACCTAGGGATAATGAATCCCTAAACATGACATGAAGTCAACAAAGCCCGTTCATGATAACCAGGTACAACACTGGACACTATTATGCACTACCCAAGGCAAACAAGGTTGGTCGACTTGACAGCAACCCCAAAACATAGAAGACGGTTCTATTTGGAAGACTTACAAAATCTGACTCAAATCCCAACAAGAATGAACGCCCCACGACGAAAGGAAGCTTGCAAACAATATAAGGTAATCTACATTAGGATTTCGTAAATCCAATCATTCATCGCATTAGTGCACTTAATCAAATTAAATAAACTATGTTCTTGCACAATCACATAAGATTTTGACTATTCGTTTAATTCTTATTGACACAATCCACCCAGTAAATTAAGTCAATTTTTCTTTTGGATATACAATAATTTTCCATAAACAAATTTTCATCTATCCCTTTACAAATACCCTTTTCTCTTTTAAAAAGAATAATTCACATTTATATATATATATATATATATTCTAAAATACATATATAATTAATATCTAAATACAAATGATAATCACTTAAGCATACGTTAAAATACACTATAAATATATTATATACAACATATATATTAAAATATATATATAAATTATATTTTAATTGATAAAATAAAACATTAATTTCAAAATTTCATATTATATATATCAAATATAAAACATATGATATAAAATATATTATATGCTTTATATTTAATAAATATAAATAAAAAAAATGGATTTTAAATCACTAAAAGCAACGCCCATTTAGGGTTCGGCCGCGCCCTGTCCTAACAAGGGACGCAGCCCCCATGAATGGGGGCGGCGGCCTATGTAGGCAGCAACGGCGCTGCCTACACAAGTGGTCGTCGCCATCCATGGGGGTGGCCAAGGGCTTGAAACCCTTCCCTTCCACCATGCACAGTGAACACAAACAAACAAAAAAAATGATCCACCATTCGCGGATTCGTAAAAATTTCAACTGGTAAAAACATTTTCTAGGCAAAAAACAGAATGAAGAGAAATACGAAATTCTATTTATTTCTTTGAAATTTTTAAATCAACAAAACTCATATATATATATATATATATATATATATATATATATATATATATATATATATATATATATATATACACACACACAGTCATAATAAAATGACTGTAAAAATACTTTTTTTTCAATACCCAGATTGGGCAAATACTTAATCTAAGAAATAAAATAAATTGCCATTGAAATTACATAATTTAACTCAACAAATTTAAAGATTTCTCATTCCTTTGCAAATCAAAAATAAGATTTTTCCAAAGCAATCACAATTTCATAAAAAAATCCATTTGAATCCCCAGGTTTGTTTCAAATTTTTTGTTGAAAGTTTGATGATGAGTTTTGAATCTTTTTGTTTCCACAATATTTTGAGGATTCTTTTGTTCAAGTTTAAATGGAGATTTTTGATGGGTTTTCTTCCTCTAATTCACAATTGAATCCAACACTTTGAACACTTTAAAAAAAAAAGATTTTCAAAAATAAGAAATGCATAAAATTTCAAACATTGCACCTTATGTTTCCTCCAAGCTTCAAATCCTTCAATGGAGATTTTCCTTTTCCTTTTTCAATTCAACTTCACCAATCTTCAATATTTTCTTCCCAATTTCTTCCAAGAATTTCAATCCAAGTTTGCTCTCCAAAATTGCAAATTAAAAATTCAAAATAAAACAACAATTACCTTATGCAATCCCTTCTCCAAATTTGTCAAACCCCTAATTTTGAACTCACCCACCAAAATTTATTGCTAAAACTAGATATTTTATTTTTGCAAATTAATAAAACAATTTCTATTTCCCATTGTAATTTGCATAATATTAATTTGAAACAAAGATCTATTTGCAACCCAAATGCTAATTAATTTTCTTTCTTCCACAAAATTGAATTTACCAATTTACATTTAAAATCATTTTTAATTTTATTTCAAAAAGGAATGCAAGGCATAATTCTATTTTTGATTTGATCTCAATATTTACTAATGCTAGCACAATTATTTTAATTTAATTTATCAATAAATTAATCTAATCCATGATTAGATTATTTTATTGATTAAATTAAATTAACTAATTAATTAATAGTCACTCGTTTATTTATTTTTACAATGCAATTAAATAAAACAAGCACCGATTTAAATTGCAAATTAAATACAAGAGCAAGGGGAGAAGAGACAACAAAAAAACTTATCCCAACTAACAACCCGATAACACACTATGGCTAGGGTGATGTCACGACACAGAAAACCTAGCTACTATCTCCCAATCGTTTTCCGTTGGACAAGGGACATGCTCAGACTTGTGGAACCAGGTGGAGTTGATGTCTTGTACCTGCATCCTGCACACAATACGAGTGTTGAACATGCATATAATATATTAAGACACCGTGAAGAGGAAATCGCGGAATCACAGGGCGCTCACATGTGAGTGATGTGATCCCGTCCCCTTCACCAATACAATATTGCTAACTGATGCATCTAATCATCACTGATATAATCAAAGCATGAACATCAATAATTCACACACATGCTAATTTAATCCATAACATGAAATAATAATAACATCTGATTAAAATGCCATCACATCAAATATAACGTTTACATCGCTTAACAATTAGCAGTCAATAGTAATCAAGTTTATAACCAACGTGCTAACAAAGCAAAACATACATAACGAACATTGTTCGATCAAAAGAACAAAATGGAGGGGTGTTACACCAAACCAACCAATAAATAGGACTATCACAGTCTCAAAGTATCAAACAAAAGCATAGAAAAATAACATGTCCAACAACAACATGAGGGGTATTACAAGTTCCTTAGGGATGAGAAAAAAAATAGATAACAAATGAAAGCTAAAAAGACATGGGGAGAGAAGATAAACAAATAGTTTTGATTTGTGAAACAATAGTTTTTAAATCTAAGACACTTTTGATGCTAAAGGCAGAGGAGAAAGATGATATGTCATTTAATAAGAATGGATTGTTGGTGTATCAATCAACAATTATATTAAAAGAACATTATCATTGTTTTGTAAATTGGTCTCCAATTAATCAAAATATTTTAATCTAAAGTACTTTTAAAAATGATAAAAAAGTATGAACTTCATTTTTCTTTTATTTTTTATTGACTCAGGGGTATCCCTGCTACCAAGCCGAACACCCATCATGTCTTACCTTGGTCTTACATTTTGCTAAGTTGAGGTCAGAATTGGGGCATCACGCTGAAACAAGACTAGTCCCTTAGGGATGAGAAAAAAAAAATAGATAACAAATAGAAGCTAAAATGACATATATGGGGAGAGAAGATAAACAAATAGTTTTGATTGGTGAAGCCACTGTTTTTAAATCTAAGACACTTTTGATTCAAAAAGGAAGAGGAGAAAAATGATATGTTAGTCAATACAAATGGATTGTTGGTGTATCAATCAACAGTTACACTAAAATAACATTATCATTGTTTTGTAAATTGACCTGAAATTAATTAAAGTATTTTAATTTAAAATATTTTTAAAAACGATAAAAGGTATAAATTTCTCTTTTATTTTATTATTTATTGTCTTAGGGGTATCCCTGCCGCCAAGCCCAACACCCATCCCGCCTTACCTTGATCTTACATTTTTCCAAGTTGGGGTCAGGATTTGGGGTATCACATTGAGGCGAGACAAGTCCCCTAGGGATGAGAAAAAATAGATAACAAATAAAAGCTAAAAAGACATATGGGGAGAGAAGATAAACAAATAGTTTTGATTGGTGAAGCCATAGTTTTTAAATCTAACGCACTTTTGATCCAAAACGTAGAGCAAAAAGTTGATATGCCAGTTAATAAAAATGGATTGTTGGTGTATTAATCAACAATTACACTAAAATAACATTATCATTGTTTTGTAAATTGGTTTCCAATTAATCAAAATATTTTAATCTAAACTCCATTTAAAGACAATAGAAAAGTATGAAGTTCTCTTTCTTTTATTTTTTATTGACTCAGGGTATCCCTGCCACCAAGACCAACACACATCCCGCTTTACCTTGGTCTTGCATTCTGTCAAGTTGGAGTTAGGATTAGGGTGTCACGCTGAAGCAAGACTAGTACGGTAGGGATGAGAAAAACAAAATAGATAACAAATACAAGTTAAAAAGACATATTAGGAGAGAAAATAGAGAAATATTTTTGATTGGTGAAGACACAATTTTTAAATCTAAGGCACTTTAGATATGAAAGGTAGAGGATAAAGATTCTATGTTACTTAATATGAATATATATTCTTGATGTATCAATCAATAGATACACTAAAATCAAAAGATTTTTTTGTAAATTGACCTCCAATAGATAGACAATAGGCAAAAATTATAGATAGAAAAATGGATATTTTTGACATGATGAGAAAAAAAATAACAAATATAAGTTAAAAAGAATTATGGAGAGAGAAAATAAACAAATAGTTTTGATTGTTGAAGCCACAATTTTTAAAATCTAAGGAACTTTTGATCCAAAAGACAAAGCAGACAGATGATATGTCAGTTAATAAGAATGGATTGTTAGTGTATCAATCAATAATTACACTAAAATAACATTATCATTGTTTTGTAAATTGATTTGAAATTAATCAAAATATTTTAATCTAAATTCTTTTTAAAAATGATAAAAAAAGTATGAATTTCTCTTTTTCTTTTATTTACTATTGACTCAAGGGTATCTTTGCCACCAAGCCCAACACTCATCTCGCCTTACCTTGGTCTTACATTTTGCCAAGTTGGGGTCGAGAATGAGGTATCACACTAAGGCAAGACTAGTCCTTTAGGGATGAGAAAAAAAATAGATAACAAATAGAAGCTAAAAGACATATGGGGAGAGAAGATAAATAAATAGTTTTGATTGGTGAAGCCATAGTTTTTAAATTTAAGACACTTTTGAACCAAAAGGCAAAGGGAAAAAAAAGATATGTTAATTAATGCGAATGGATTATTGGTGTATCAATCAATAGTTACACTAAAATAACATTATCATTGTTTTATAAATTGACCTCCAATTAATCAAAATATTTTAATTGAACTCTTTTTAAAAACAATAAAAATGTATGAACTTGTCTCTTTTTTTTAATTGACTTAAAAGTATCTCTACCACCAAGCCCAACACTCATCCTGCCTTACCTTGGTCTTACATTCTGCCAACTTGGGGTTGGGAATAGGGTGTCAAGCTAAAGTGAGAGTAGACCCCTAAGGATAAGAAAATAAAAAAGATGACATATAGAAGCTAAAAACACATATGAGGAGAGAAGATAAACAAATCGTTTTGATTAGTGAAGCCACAGTTTTTAAATTTAAGACACTTTTTGATCTAAAAGACAGAAGAGAAAGATGATATGTTAGTTAATACGAATGGATTGTTGGTGTATCAATCAACAATTACATTAAAATAACATTATTATTGTTTTGTAAATTGACTTTCAATTAATCAAAATATTTTAATATAAACTCTTTAAAAATGATAAAAATGTATGAACTCTTTCTTTTATTTTTTATTGACTCAGGGGTATCCATGCCACCAAGCCCAACACTAATCCTACGTTACCTTGTACTTACATTTTTCCAAGTTGGGGTTGGGAATGGGGTATCATGCTAAGGCAAGAATAGTCCCCTAGAGATTGAGAAAAAAAAATAGATAACATATAGTTTTGATTGGTGAAGCCATAGTTTTTAAATCTAAGACACGTTTGATCCAAAAGGCAGAGGAGAAAAATGATGTCAATTAGTACGAATGGATTGTTGGTGTATCAATCAACAGTTACATTAAAATAACATTATTATTTTTTTGTAAATTGGCCTCAAATTAATCAAAATATTTTAATCTAAACTCTTTTTAAAGACGATATAAAGGTATGAACTTCTCTTACTTTTATTTTTTTATTGACTGAGGGTATCCCTGCATTCAAGCCCAACACCCATCCCGCCTTACCTTGGTCTTACATTTTGCCAAGTTGGGGTCGGGAATGGGGTATCACGCTGAGGCAAGACAAATCCCCTAGGGATGAGAATAAATAGATAACAAATAGAAGCTAAAAAGACATATGGGGAGAGAAGATAAATAAATAGTTTTGATTGGTGAATCCATAGTTTTTAAATCTAATGCACTTTTGATTCAAAAGGCAGAGGAAAAAAGTGATATGTCAATTAAAACGAATAAATTGTTGGTGTATCAATCAACAATTACACTAAAATAACATTATCATTGTTTTGTAAATTGGCCTCCAATTAATCAAAATATTTTAATCTAAACTCTTTTTAAAGACGATAAAAAGTATGAACTTTTCTTTCTTTTATTTATTATTGACTCAAGGGTATCTCTGCCACTAAGCCCAATACCCATCCTGCCTTACCTTGGTCTTACATTTTGCCAAGTTGGGGTTGAGAATGGGGTATCACGCTAAGGTGAGACTAGTCCCCTAAGAATGAGAAAAAATAAAAAACAAGTAAAAGATAAAATACATATGGAGAGAGAAGATAAGCAAATAGTTTTGATTGGTGAATCAACAAGTTTTAAATCTAAGGCACTTTTGATCCAAAATGAACAGGAGAAAAATGATATGTCAATTAATACTTCATGGATTGTTGGTGTATCAATCAACAGTTACACTAAAATAACATTATCATTGTTTTGTAAATTGGCCTCTAATTAATCAAAATATTTTAATCTAAAATATTTTTAAAGATGATAACATGTATGAATTTCTCTTTCTTTTATTTTTTTATTGACTATCCCTGCCACCAAGCCCAACACCCATCCCGCCTTACCTTGGTCTTACATTCTGCTAATTTGGGATCGGGAATAGGGTGTCACACTGAGGTGAGACTAATCCCCTAGGGATAAGAACAAAAAAATATGACAAATAAAAGGTAGAAAGACATATGGGGAGAGAAAAAAACAAATAGTTTTGATTGGTGAAGCCACAGTTTTTAAATCTAAGGCACTTTTTGATCCAAAAGGCTAAGGAAAAAATTTATATATATCAGTTAATACGAATGGATTGTTGGTGTGTCAATCAACAATTACACTAAAATAGCATTATCATTGTTTTGTAAATTGGTCTCCAATTAATCAAAATATTTTAATCTAAAATATTTTTAAAGACGCTAAAAATGTATGAACTTTTTTTTTAATTTTTTATTGACTCGGGGGTATCCCTGCCACCAAGCCCAACACACATCCCTTCTTACCTTGGTCGTACATTCTACCAAGTCGAGGTCAAGAATGAGGTGTCCCGCTGAAGCGAGACTAGTCCCCTATAGATGAGAAAAAAATCGATAACAAATAGAACATAAAAAGACATGGGGAAAGAAAATAAACAAATAGTTTTGATTGGTGAAGCCACAATTTTTAAATCTAAGGCACTTTTGGTATAAAAGGTACAAGATAAAGATTCTATGTTACTTAGTACGAATGGATTGTTGATGTATTAATCAATAGATACACTAAAATCACATGGATTTTTTTGTAAATCGACATACAATAGATAAACAATAGGGAAAATAATATAGATAGACAAAGAAAGATTATTGACATGATGAAAAAAAATAGATAACAAATAGAAGCTAAAAAGACATATGGGGAGAGAAGATGAACAAATAGTTTTGATTGGTGAAGCCACCATTTTTAAATCTAAGGCACTTTTGATCCAAAAGGCAGAGGAGAAAGATGATATGTCAGTTAATATGAATGGATTGTTGGTGTATCAATCAACAGTTACACTAAAATAACATTATTATTGTTTTGTAAATTGGCGTACAATTAATCAAAATATTTTAATCTAAACTCTTTTTAAAGACGATAAAAAGGTATGAAATTCTTTTTCTTTTATTTTTTATTGACTCAGTGGTATCTTTGCCACCAAGCCCAACACCCATCCTGCCTTACCTTGGTCTTACATTCTGCCAAGTTGGGGTTGGGAATGGGGTGTCACGTTGAGGCGAGACTAGTCCCATAGGGATGTATGCAAAAACTCGCAAGCCATATGCGTTGGGTAAACCCAAACCTAGAACTCAAACCTAAGATCATGCAAAGGATACCCACGAGTTAAGCCTCTTTTGTTATTTGTGTGAGCTTTGGGACGACCCCAACTTCTATTCCTTCTTAGGAGAAAGAATGAAGGTATAGAAATAGGTTTATTAATTCAATTTTAGCATAGATAATGCAATTACTATCTATATTTCTAGCATCCTCAAATGACTGAAAACATGTGATGTATTAAAAATTGGAGAAAAAGAAAGAAAGTGTAATGGATACCCCGAATCTGACCCAATTTTTTTTGCTCAAATATCAACACTCACAGCCTTAGGTATTTCTTCAAACAATTGTCATGCATTCCCTTATGACTCCCGTATTGTTTTGAGTTTATTAATGCCCTACGTCAAATTGCAACCAATTTTTTTTGTACTTCTTACACCCCCACAACTCTTAGGTGTTTTGTCAAACAGTTATGCATTTATCGAGTGATATTGTTTTCGAATTACCATGATTTCATAAACATACATCAACAAAGCCCTCTCTCAACATTCAATTTGTTTGGTGTCATAAAGAAATTTACATTGATTTAACTAATAGATGAGATTCAATTCCTCTAAACACTGATGTTTTAAGAGAGATAGAATTGATATTGAAGAACAACAAATTTTCTTATTAACTGCAGATTACGAACAAGCAAAAATAACCTATGGAAAATTACATCATTTGAGTGTATAAATCTGACCTCTTAACAATCTAAGATATATCTATCAGAGAAATAAATCAACAAATCTGTATATTGCACTCTGACCTAATTTTTAGTTTCAACAAACTAGCCTCTTGTTCCAAGCAACAACAACAATAATAGAAACCAATCTGAGTTATTATTACTTTTGAACAACAATATCTCTATCTATCCACTGGTCCCACATAACAATCAATGTAGCAAACTACTGTAGTAGTGTCACTGTAGCGACGTCACTGTAGCAATTCACCAGGTAGCAACTTTACTATAGCAGTGCACTGTAGCACTCCAAATCTTCCCTTTCCCTTTAATTTTATTGCCACTAATGCTCTCAATCTGCATCTAATTATCTCCTTCAAATCTGCCTCCAAGACTCAATAAACCAAATGTGTTTCTTGAGTGAAAACATCGTTAATTCTCTTGATTGTATCTTGCAACAGCGAGAAGAATGTTGATAAAGAGGGATTTCGTCCTCCAAGCCCAATAACCAGATTTCTGAGAAATCCAATAACATAACTTTCATCTCATCCAAGCATACTGAATAAACACTCAGCACCTCAATTTATGCATTCTTCCAAGAGGTTGACCCAACACACTTCCTCTAAAAGGGTGCCATGTACTTCACTTGAAAGGGTACATTTAATATTTTAAAAAGAACATAACTTGTCTATGCACATGGTGGAATCTGCCTTGGGGGTACCCCACGGTCCCCCTCTACCCCCTGACCCGAGCCTTGCCTTGTCTCTTGTAGACCAGTGTCCCTCGGGAGATACTCCTGGAGGGTCTGGTTCTTTGGCTACGGATCTTTCGATGCCTCCTGTGTCTTCAGTTGAAGTGTCGGCGGTGGAGATTCCTTCACAATCACTTGGGTGGAAGGATATTTTGACCAATAGTAAACAAAGCTCCTTACCTCCTCTTTTTCATGAGGTTGAAGTTGTAGCGTCTGGAACAAATTTTGCTCTCTGATACGGTCAGTGATATGATTCTCTCCTCCATGGAGAATGCAGTTGTGGGTCATTTTCTCTCCTTTAGGTCCACTGTTGATATGGTTCGAAGATGGGTTGCTACTAAATGGCGCCTCAAGGGAAGTGTGGACATTTGTGCCATGTCGGGTGGTCTCTTCCTTTTCAAGTTCATGGCTTCAGAAGATTTGGTTTTTGTCCTTTCTTCTGGACCTTGGGTTTATGGAAAACACAGCTTGTCTTTATGCTGCTAGAAGTCGGGGTTTGACCTTGAAGTGGATCTTAATAAGTCAGCTCTGGTTTGGATTCGTTTGCTCGGTTTACCTTTGGAATATTGGGACAAATCTATCTTCAAAAGCATTGGTGATTCCTTGGGACACTTCATTACTTCTGACTCCATCACTAGATCGAAGTCCAGGTTAGTGTTTGCCCGCTTTTGTGTGAACATTTGTGTGAATAAGACTCTCCCTAACTCTGTTAAGCTCTGCTCAAAGTTTGGGACATGGATTTAGCCTGTGTGCTATGAAAATGTTGTGGTCTTCTATTAGAAGTGTGCCAAATATGGGCACCTTGTTACTGATTGTAAGTCCTCTTTCAATAAGGAACCTAACCCGGGAGACTTTGCTGCTGCTGCTAACTCTCCTCCTAAAATCGATGATTTGACTAGTGGTACTAGGGCATCCTTGCCAATTTTATCAGATCCTCCTAACTCTGGGGCTCCTTCCCTCGAGTTAGAGACCAGTGAAGATATTCCTAACGCTGGTGTTCCTCTTCCTGAGTTAGAGACCAATTTGGATCCGGCATCAGGTATTGCTAATCTTTCATTAATTGAGGATTTAGTTTGTGGTAAGGTTATGAAGATAGCTAATCCTTCCACTAGCCCAACCTTTGGAGGTAATGAGCTTGCTGGTGATACCCAGTTGGGGTGGCTTCAGCAGGGGAAAATGAGAATATAGGGGAAGAGGGTGAAATCTGGGAGGATATGGCTAATGGAGATGTGACAAATTTCAACTCTGAGGACTCAAAAATGGAGTGTGTTGCTGGGGAGAATGACTGGATAACCCCAAAGAAAAAAGGGAGGAACAAAAAGGCGGATGTGGGAGGCGAATCAAGCATGCTAGGCCAAGCCAAAGATCTATGAGATTAAATGAAACAACAAATGAGATTGCCATGGGTAAGTAGAGGACATTGGAAATGTCTTCCAAGAAAAGTCAAAAATGAAGGTCATGTCATGGAATGTGCGTGGGCTGAATAGCTCCCATAAGCAATTTACTCTAAAAAACTATGTTTTAGAACATAAGATTCATGTTTTACTGTTACAAAAAACCAAGATGAAAAAAACTAACTTTGATAATATAGCTAAGTACTTATGGCTAGGGGCCACTTACTTCGACAGTGATGTTGAAGGGGCTTTTGGGGGTCTAGTTGTGCTTTGGAACCCTTCTAGATTTAATGGCATTGAACTATTTCGTTGTCGGAGTAGTGTTGGTGTTTCTTTTACCTTCCCAGGCGGCTCCTAGTCGCTTATCAATGTTTATGCGCCCAACCAGAGGAATGCTAGATATGCTCTTTGGCAAGCTCTTTCTGATTGGATTAAAAACAATAGTGGGTATTAGTGGCTTGTGGTTGGGGATTTCAACTCCCCCCTATTTCCCTCGGAGAAAAGCAGTGGTCTAATTGATTATTTTGACAGCATGGCAGACCTGGAAAACTTTTTGAGTTCTACTGGCCTGATTGACATAGACTTATCGAGCCAAGCTTTTACCTGGACCAACAAACGTTTGGGGGAAGAGTTGATTCAAGTTAGATTGGATAGATTCCTTTATTCTAGTAACTGGACTAGCTTGCTTAGCACTACTTTGCGGGCTCTTCCCAAGACAGTTTTTGATAAGAATCCATTATTGATGACCTCGTGTGACCAATCTGTTGTCGGACCTTTTCCCTTCCGGTATGAAATTATGTGGAATTCCCACCCTGACTTCAAAAATAAAATTGCGGAATGGTGGAATATTCTTGTTTATGGTTCTCCAATGTTCAGGATCTTTTTTAAACTCAAACACATTAAATGTATGGTGAAAGGCTAGAACAAAAGGGTTTTTGAGGATATTTTCCAGGAGAAAAAAATTGTTGGAGAGAAATTGAAATCAGTTTAGAAGAAAATGGAGGAGGGTGACATCAGTCTTCCCACCTGCAACCAAGAGAAGGAGAATCAGAGAGAGTGGGAACAAATCGTTAAGAAAGGGGATTTTTTGGAAGCAGAAATTCAAGGTTCAATGGCTAAAAGAAGGTGACAAGAACACCTCCTTCTTTCATATTTCTGCTATTAAACATAGGAAAAGGAATCAGATAACCAAGTTACACAATGCTCAAGGTGAGATTGTCAATTCACCTTCCCTGATTGCTTTAGTGGTTGTGGATTACTTACAGAAGGCTTATGCACCTCCTGATGAGGTTCCTAACCCAGCTCTTGACAAACTGTTACTTGACCCGCTCTCGACTTTAATTTCTCAAAGTGATAATCTGGGGATCCTTAGTGTTGTCACTCCTGAGGAGGTTAAGTTAGCCACTTTCAACATGAGGGCTTTCAAAGCTCCAGGCCCTGACGGTTTCCCTCTGGCCTTCTTTCAGACTTTCTGGGAGATTGTTGGTGAGGACCATGTTCTTGCTGCTAGTGATTTCTTCAAATCTGGTAAGACTCTTAAGCAACTAAATCACACTTTCATAGCTTTAATTCCCAAGGTTGTTGATCCTCAACATATGGTTTACTTTCGCCCCATCAGTCTGTACAATACTTTCTATAAAATCCTCTCTAAAATATTAGTTAACCACATCAAACCGCTCCTTGATAAAATTATCAGCCCAACACAAAAAGGGTTTGTGCTTGGTCGACATATCCTTGATGCTACCATAACCACTCATGAATTACTCCACTCCATGGATAGATGCAACTATGCTGTTATGACCCTTAAGCTTGACATCTCTAAGGCCTATGATAAGGTGATCTGGAATTTTGTCCCTAAAGTCCTTGCTATGTTTGGGTTCAACCAATTGGTGATAAATATAATAATGGAATGTGTTACGACGGTCAAGTTCTCTGTTTTGGTTAATGGGTCTCCCTTTGGGATTTTTCCTGCTGGGAGAAGTATCAAATAGGGGGACCCCCTTTCACCCTATCTATTCATCATGGTGGCAGATGTCTTGAGTAGGAATTTCTCTAATAAGTTGTTAGAAGGGTCCATTCAGGGGATTAAGGCTTCTTCTTCTCTTCAGCTGACGGTGATCCAACAATTTGTAGATGATACCTTTCTCTTTGGGAAAGCCTCTGTGATTGAAGCCAAGAAATGGAAAAAATGCCTCAACAACTATGTTGCTTGCTCTAGACAATGCATCAACTACAACAAAAGCATGATCTACTTCTTTAACAACACTCTGAACCTGCAAACTTAAGTGACTGTCGTTCTTGGTTGTTTGAGTGGTACGGTTCCTTCGGTTTATCTTGGGTTACCCCTTACTCTCAAAGAAGTTACTACTGATTTTTGGAATTCTATTTTGGAAAAGATCCAAAGGAAGCTGGTTGGATGGAAAGGCTCCTTGCTTAGCCATGCTGGAAAATTGCAACTTCTTTCTTCTGTTCTTCAAGGCATCCATGTCTATTTTCTATCCATTTTCAAGATGCCTAGATATATTGTTTAGAAATTTGAGAAAATTCAAAGGACCTTCCTATGGTCGGGGACCCAGGAAAAAAAGAAATTCGCCCTGGTTAAATGGGACAAGATTTGCCAACCTAAAAATTGTGGTGGACTTGGGATTAGGACTATCTCTAATTCCAATAAAGCTCTTATGGCCAAAGTGGGTTGGGACCATCTGAGGAATAGGAAAGATTGGTGCAAGATGATGAATGTTAAGTACCTACATAACCTACCTTTAATTGACTGCCTATCTAAGAGTCACCCTTCGGGGTCCCTGGTTTGGAAATGTATATGTAGTCTTCAGGATCTTCTGAGAAATGGGATTAAATGGAAGATTGGTAATGGTAATAAAATCAGATTCTAGGACACTTGGTTAATTGACTCTCCCTTGGCAAATTTTGAATTCGGGAATCTTATAGGATTGGCTCAACAATCGTATGGTATTTATATTAGTGATTATCTCCTTGGGCCTCCAGGTGGTAGAAAATGGAATGATTTAGGTCTATGTTGCCCTTTTTCCCCTAATCTGTGTCTCCTTGCCAAAAATCTGCAGGAATTGCTCTCTCACCAGGCTTCCTGCTTCGTGGAGGGGCGATGAATTTTTCTGGATTCATGATAATCAGGGCGATCTTTCAGTTAAATTGGCTTACAATCTATTGTTTGACTGGGGTGTTGGCATTGATTTATGGAGGAAGATCTGGAATCGTCACATGATTCTGAAAGTTAACTTCTTTTGGTGGACTATCTGCCATAATAGGATTCTTACCCAGGACAATTTGAGGAAAAGGGCTTCCAGATACCCAACAGATGCTTTTTATGTAAATGCAATGAAGAATCGCTGGACCACCTGCTGTTACACTGCTCGTTTGTTGTGGAGGTGTGGGAGCTAGCTTTAGGAAGATTGGGGATTCAATGGATTATGTGTAAGGATATCACTTCATTTATCTTAAGTTGGTATGGACCCTTTACCCACGCTTTACTTAGTGAAATTTGGAACCAAGTCCCTCCCATTTTATGCTAGTGTTTATGGAAAGAGAGGAACAATAGGATCTTCAAGAACATTGAGATGAATCTAAAAGAGGTGTTTGGTATTGGGTCTCGGCTCATTGCTGAAAATATCTCGCTTTTCAAAGAAAAAACCCCTAACAAAGGTCCGATTGAGGTGAAAATAAGAATGGCAAAAGCTAGGCACCAGAACCTGGATGCCAACTCTTATGACAACTCCAAGTCCCTGGATCAAAGTCCCACTATTTGGTAACCCCCTAACAGGGGCTGGTATAAACTAAATTTTGATGGGGTTGTTAAGGGCAACCCGGGCAAAGCGAGTATAAGAGGTATGATCAGAGATTACAAAGTAAATTTTGTGGCTAGTTACGCTGGGGGCATTGGTGTTCATTCTTCGATGATTGTTGAAGCTAGAGTGTTGTTGAAGGGCTTATAGGTGGCTATGTCCATGGAGATTGAGAATCTACATATTGAGGGTGACTCAAAGTCAATTATTGATGTTGTTCACTTTGACAGATTATTGGGGTGGAGTACAAAAGATAATCTTCTTGACATTAGATTCCTAGTGTCTAAGTTTAATTTAAAAGTTGACAACCATATTTATAAGGAGGCGAACCAAGTGGTTGATGCCTTAACCAATCTTGGCTCTCACTGGAAATTGGCCAAATGTTGGTTTGCTCTGGGGAACCTACCTCCTGACATTTAGGGTTTATTATTGAAGGAACAAAGCCCTTACTTGACCCATGATGATAACTGAACATACTCCTACCTGGATTTTCTGGGGGGTCCACATGCTTATCTGTTGGGCCATGTGGACAAATTTCACTGAGGAGATGGATAACAAGTGGCAAAATTATAATTATGAGATGGAGCCCAATTTGAAAAAAGAAATCATGAAATGTTCCGATAAGTACTTGATGATTAACTCTAAGATGGACCGTACCTTACGTAATCTCCTTTTGGGGATCTTGTTAAGCTATTGTATTTCCAAGTTCTTTGATTTAAATTTTGATATGACTAATAATTATGAGATAAAGCTCCTTATTGGCCCTTTTTTGTCCGCTTTCTTGGCTCTGTGTCTTTTAGCTATCCTTTTTGGGTTAACCATTTTTGGCCCGCTGCTGAAAGCTAACTCTATAGATGTTTCTAATTTTGGCCCCGCGACCATCCTGCCTAGATTTCTGAGCAACTACTACGTGGAAGGCAAACCTTCCTTTCCTTTCATTTCCAACTTAGCCATTTGTGTGTGGAGATCCTCATTTATGATTTCGTTAAGATTGCTTCTCAGGGCTTATTGGCCTATGCGTGCGACCTGTCCTTTGCCTTGGTTGTCAAAATCTGTCATTTCTGGCTTAAAAGCTTTGTGGTGTGGGTGATTGTTCACCTTTCTTTTTTCTCTAACCTTGTTTTCTCTCAGGGTGCTTGGTTATCCTGTGTACAATGTTACATTATGAGAGGTGATAGGGTGCGGACTGAGCCGAATAATTGCAACAAATTTCGTAAGGATCCGATTATTTGGCACATTTGTGTCGAAGGTGGTCCTACTCCTCTTATGGAGAGACTTGTGGGCAATGACCCTAATCTATCTGCTCAGTTTCTCAACTTGTGGAAAGATCATCATGTGACTATGAATAACATTTCTTTCACTATGGATGAGGAAGTGATAACGCAAGCAACAAAGTCTCCAGAGCACTGATATGAAGCATTTGAAGCACACCAAAACCCAGGATAATGAAAGTATCAACAAGTTTTTTGTGGGGAATGAAGGGCCAGTGCGTAACCAGTCGGGTTTTGAACAAGAGGCTCTCCCTCAGTTGTGGAACCAAGTGTGCCTTGCATTGATGAAGTATGTGACGCTGGAAGGTAGGTACAAGACCTATTACTTCTACCATTTCCCTCTGTTGAATTAGCTCAGGCATAAAGTCTTATTAAGATTTCCTTTTTCATGCTAATGGACCTTGAAATTTTTGTTGAAAAATGTGTTGAGACTGCTACTCTGAATCCTAATGACCCTCCTCCCTTACCACTATGCTAGGGCCTCATTTTGAGGCTCTACCACTTCCATCTTGCTTTGTGTCCACCTAAATTGATCTCAGCCGTTCACATTGAAGAGATTGAGCCTCCCCCTAGTACCAACTTATCTCTGGCTGAATTCAAAAGCCATGTAAGGAAAAATCACCCAATCCCTGCTGACTCACAGAAACCCAAATCTACTACTAAAAGGCTTAAAGGGAATGAGGGTGCGGCCTAGACTAATGCGGCAACTAGTCTGTGTGAACTTAAATCAACCCCCGCCAAGAATACTAGCAAGCCCACCCTGAGAAAGAAAGGAAAAGAAAGCTTGAAGGAGCCTCCGAGCAAAGGGAAAAATGTGGTGAGCAAGGACTTTATGGGAGATACAGTGGTTGTGGAGATGGTGGTTCTTGGTTGTGATGTCATCATTCGATGCTCTGGAAGGCTTGCTAAGAATAGGAAAATACTACAAGTTAAAGATTTGGATTCAAAGGAGGATCTATCAGACAACAGAGATAATAGGGTTGAGGAGGTTTCAAAAGGTGAGGAGGAGCATGCTAGAGGACCTCGCTCCATCCCTGTTATGGGAAAAGTTTAGAAGTGTTTGACTTCTCATTCTTCGTATCCTTTGGATGTTGAGCACGATGATCCCAACAACATTGCAGTCGGTGGGGAGGAGCTCTATGTGTTGAAGGAAAGGTTGGAGAATTTGGACAAAAAATTATGTGGTTTGACCTGCTTCACAGTGAAGTTGGTCCACTGTGTCACGAGTACCCTGTTGGCGGTTATGAAAGATGAGATGGAAATGAAAAAGACTGAAGACCGTCAAGAGTGGGTCGGAAATGATGTTGTCCATCTCCTGCCTAAGAACTGGGGTGATGCCTGGTAGTCTGTTGTTTCTATTTTTTGGCTCTATGTTTTTTGATGTTTTTTTGGTCTTGAACTCTATTGGCCCTTATGGCTCTATGTGAAGGGTACAACACCCTATAAATGTTGCTTACTTAATCAAAAAAACTTTATGAACCTCCATTTTAAAACAACTTAATATAAAGTGACTTTATAACATTACTTTATAATGTACCCCTTTTAATTTAAAAAGTCACTTTAATAGTTAACTGCAAACTTCAGGCATTAAAATAAATTCAGTCGGTCTCGGAAAGCCATGAGTAATAGCTCGTTGGAAAGCTCTCGATGAGACGCTCCAAGTCCAACACTGAGGATCCCACTTCAGCGAGGTCCTCCCTAACTTACTAAAAATAGTAAGTTTTGGCTTAAAGCCCATATAACATTGCCGAAGAAGCTTGAAACCCATTGAAGATGATCACCAGCCAAAATGATGTTAGGAACCAAGCTGACCACCCTCGGTACACCACTTGACTGACTTACTAAAAAATAGCAAGTGCCAGGAAACCCCATCAAATCAACACCGATTGGCCTGAAACCGGAATTGCCTAGGTCAAATCCCTTATTGATCCCTGTAAAGTCCTAGTTAGCCCTCGAGACCAAAGCAAACGGGCTAACAACACATCATGAAATGACTAGCTCAAAAAGGGGACATTATAGTACGCCCCCCTTGAAATTGCTTATCCTCAAGCAATTCCAATGTAACCCCAAGGTTACTATGCCGAACCAAACTAAATCTGAGTATAATCCTAGGGTCCCAAATCAACCCGAAAGATATGTTGCACCATCTCCTCTGAACTCTATCCCGCTGATTAATTCTATCAAAGATGTCTTGCCAACCTCCAGCAAGAAGAGTAATCAAGAACTGCATAAATTGAGTCATCTCCTCAGGATACTGCTCAAAGAAAGTATCAAACTGAAAACCCATGGGAAAGAACTCTGGAATGTCCACTTAGGTTGTCACACCCCCATCAACTGTTCAACTACTAACAAAGGTGTTTGCAAGGTTTTGAATCAAACTCTGAACGAACCCTTGATGCTGATATTGTGCCACTCTAAACATGATTGGTAAACTATCATACTCAAACTGCACTCTCATCACCTGGAACCCCATAAAGAAAATATTATCAGAACCAATATTGAAATCCCTGAGAGAACCAAAATTAATCCCATGACATATTCCCTGCTAAAGAGTTCCCGAAGTGTCCACACTAGTGGACTCACTATGACATATGATTTGGGGCACCCCAAAAAACACCCTGCTCATCCACCATAGAAAGCCAAACCAAACGTCTCTCCCCACGACACCCTGAAAATGAAGGAGATCAATCACTGTCACAGAGCTGCAAAGTGCCCACCAAGGAATGTTTCTATAGTCACCCATTAGAAACGAATCATCAACACCTAATCTCCATGTGTTGCAGTGATAAACCTCGTGCATCAAAGCTTCCCATAAATAAACTCCCCCTGGAGCCCATGAACAAAATAGAAGTCCCACCATCTCAAAGCCTATGGAACCCCGCTGTGCCATTCTGATAACTACTAGAATGTAATCAAGCCACCCCTCCAATTCTTGCTCCTGGAAACAACCAACTCTCTGCATCAACAAGGACAAGGTCGTATCATGTGCATGTGGGCTAAAAATCAATTGTTGAGCGCACCTCCTAATGCAATCGTGGTGAAACTCCCCTGCCTATGCTAATGGAATACTAGAATAGTTATACGTATCCCATCCAATCCTATCGTCATCATAAAAGGACTCACAACTCACTATTGGATGAGCTAGTCTCGCAACCATATCATCACAATCCTGCGCCGCTCTATCAACATGACCTCTATCAAATAGCAACTGCAAGCGACCTATCTCACTTCCAAGAGTGGGAAGAATACCATCAAGAATGCCATCTACTTCCTGGAAAGAGCCTAGGACAACACCAAAATCCGACGTGCAAGACCTGGAAGAACCCATCTCTTTCTAAAAAGATTAACCAATGTCAATCTTGAAAGAACCAATGCAGAGCCTGGTGCCCAAATCTGTCGTGAGGCCTGAACCAACTACCAAAACCGAAGTGTTTGTAACATCAACAACCCAATCCACACTGAGTGGTCTCCTGCAGATGTGAAAGATGCCCAATGTAGGTTCATAAAAACATACATCACCCACCATCAAGCTATTGGCATAAATCAGAACAACACCTTGTACCCTATGAATCATGTCCATGATGGAGAAAACAATAATTCTCCTGCCCAAGAATGAGCATAACTCATCAACCCTCCATCCTCTAACTCCAAGGTGACCATCCCAAACTCTCCTCTCCATGCCATCAGTTGCTGCCCTGAAGGTGTCACCTGACAGAACTTTGATCAGTGAAGTAGGACAACCATCAATCAATGAAGGAGGTAAAACCCAGGAAGATGGTGTTGGAATACTACTACCAACATGCCTATCTCCAAACTGTAGACTGAAATCAATCGGAATGGTGTTGAAGTCATTATGTGTCATCTCTTCCCTATGGAGTTCCTCAATCCCCTCCAGGATCTGGATGACCTCCAAAGTTCTCGTATCATGCCCATGAACCACCTAGAGACCTGTGTCAGAATACTTTGCTTTGTGTAGAGAAAAGTGAGTCATGCCCAATTGCAAACATAGATCATCAATTTCTTCTTCTTTCCTTCTCAAAGCATTAACATAAATCTCAACAAGGTTGAGATGGTGGTCACGGTCTGAAAGAAGGTGCAAATAACTTGACTTCATGGTTCCCATACCCTCTTTGATTTCCTGCAAGTTGTCAAGAGAAGACTCAATTTCACTCCCTTTTGTCTCCTCTCTAACTGAACCATTCAAAGGTGATTTTCAATCAGCTTATACATTATATCATGATGAGACAATGCCGCCACGATCTCATCCTCATTCACCTTCAACTGGTTCCTCAAACGGTGTGGACTATGAACCACTTCTGCTTCACATGAAGAAGCATCAAATGGTTCCTGAATTATTTGAGTCTCATAACTCTACCTCTACAAAGTCATGTATATGCACATTCTGATTTAGAATTAGATTAGCACTAATTCCACCTGTAGTAATATCCTCAATACCCTGATTAAATGTCTCAATACAAGGGAGCTCAATTTGCTCCATACACTCATCATAGAGATTAGTACTGTTGCATAATGGATTTTCTAATTTTGTTTCATCTATAAGGGCATTACCATTATCAACTTAAGATCTTTCATGGGAAGAATTTATGCATCCACCATGAGAGAAAGATACAGATTCACAAATGGAATTTACTCCATCAATGTTGATTTCCATGTCACCAAATAAAAGTTTTGTACACTTGGAATCTACTGATTTTTCCAATTCTTTTCCACATGTCCAAACTTCTGCTAAAGATGATTCTTGGTCATCGTCCCTAGTTGTGTCTTTCCATTGAATTGCCTCAACATTATGCCCATCCTCTATGTTGTTTGCCAAAACACTAGAAAATTTTGCTTCCCTACACAACTGCTCATGATGAGCAAGAGGGGTAGGTGTGTGACCCAAGATAACAAGTGGTCCCTCTTTCAACTATTTCTCATAAGGAGCATCACTACCAACACTTTGAACAACCTTTTGAACCTATGTGTCTTCGTTGCCCACCTGTAAAGAAAGCATGGAAACACTAGAAGTTGGTTGTTCACTTTGTTTGGCCTCATTGGCTGCCCCTGAAGCTAGGTGTTTCATTTTCAGCTCTTCCTTATTCAAGAGAAACTTCAATTTTCCTCCACACTGTTTGAACACGCTATTGACCAACCCATACGCAGTTGTAGAAGGAACCCATTCATGTTTTCAAACCGCCAATATCATAGATAAGATAGGTTGGGATAAAAATCACATTCATTTATATACATGACCATAATAGTCTTAATAGTTGTGATAATCTCCTTATCATGTTTGCTGCTAATTGTGACCAAGAAATGATCAAACATATCATAGGTTAGGTCATGCAATCCCAAATCTATCAAAAGGTTACTCAATCTAGTTTTTGCAAAAAAAAATAGTATACCAGCCCTTTATGAATAATGAATATTGTTGATGTCATCAAGATCTTGAAGACTATCTACCATCAAATACAACACCTCCTTCATTGTATCATTGTCATAAGGGACTTGGGCTGTCAAAATCCTCGTGATCTCACTCAAGCAAGAAGTAACCATAACTCTTATATCATCATCGGAATGCCTCAATCACTTATGTTGTCTTAGATAAGTCACTATAGGTGCGAGAGCTAGCTGCAATGAATTTGAAGACGACTGCTCCACTAAGCCCAAACATCCATCTAATTCATTCAAAGTGATGTAAGCAACATCCCTAGGTGGAGGTGCATTGAGCTTGCTACCTACTCCATGTAATACTTTCACTAACCATTGCCTTTCGTTTGATGCCATGCTTCAATACCCAAACTCACAGGATGGCAGTATTTTTAGCTTTAATACCACTATAATGGATACCCTGAATCTGACCCAATTTTTTTTGCTCAAATATCAACACTCATTGCCGTAGGTATTTCTTCAAACAATTATCATGCAACCCCTTATGACTTCGCTATTGTTTTGAGTTCAATAATGCCCTACCTCAAATTGCAACCAAATTTTTTTGTACTTCTTACACCCCCACATCTCTTAGGTATTTTGTCAAACGGTTGTTATGCATTTATCGAGTGATATTGTTTTCAGATTACCACGATTTCATAAACATACATCAGCAAAGCCCTCTCTCAACATTTAATTTGTTTGGTGTCATAAAGAAAGATCCATTGATTTAACTAATAGATGAGATTCAATTCCTCTAAACACTGTGTTTTAAGAGAGATAGAATTGATATTGAAGAACAACAGATTTTCTTATTAACTACAGATTACGAACAAGCAAAAATAACCTATGGAAAATTACATCATTTGAGTGTATAGATCTGACCTCTTAACAATCTAAGATATATCTATCAGAGAAATACATCAGCAAATCTATATATTGCACTCTGACTTGATTTTTAGTTTCAACAAACCGGGCTTTTCTTCCAAGCAATAGCAGCAATAATAGAAACTAATCTGAGTTATTATTACTTTTGAACAGCAGTATCTCTATCTATCCACTGGTCCCACATAACAATCAATGTAGCAAATCACTGTAGCAAATCACTATAACGACATCACTGTAGCAAATCACTGTAGCGGTGTCACTGTAGCAAATCACTAGGTAGCAACATCACTATAGCAGTCACACTGTAGCACTCCAAATCTTCCCTTACCCTTTAATTTTGCTGCCACTAGTGCTCTCAATCTGCATCTAATTATCTCCTTCAAATCTGCCTCCAAGACTTAATAAACCCAATGTGTTTCCTGAGTGAAAATACCATTAGTTCTCTTGTTTGTATCTTGCAACAACGAGAAGAATGTTGACAAAGAGAGATTTTGTCCTCAAGCGCAATAATTAAATTTCTAAGAAATCCAATAACATAACTTTCATCTCATCCAAGCATACTGAATAAACACTCAGCACCTCAATTTAGGCATTCTTCCAAGAGGTCAACCCAACACACAACCAATGTGGGACAAATAAAAACTCACCTTATTTTAATGTGTACTTTTCCTCCAAAAGGGCGCTATGTAATCCACTTGAAAGGGTACATTTAATATTTTAAAAAGAACATAACTTTATGAACCCCCATTTTAAAACAACTTAATATAAAGTGACTTTATAACATTACTTTATAATGTACCCCTTTTAATTTAAAAAGTCACTTTAATAGTTAATTGCAAACTTCAGACATTAAAATAAATTCAATCAGACTCAAAAATCCATGAGTAATAGCTCGTTGGAAAGCTCTTGACGAGACGCTCCAAGTCCAACACTAACACCCACTAAAGATGGTCACCAACCAAAATGATGCTAGGAACCAAGTTGACCACCCTTGGAACATCACTTGACTAACTTACTAAAAATAGTAAGTGCCAGGAAACCCCATCAAATCAACATTGATTGGCCTGAAACTAGAATTGCCTAGGCCAAATCCCTCACTGATCCCTGTAAAGTCTTGGTTAGTCCTCATAACCAAAGCAAACGGGCTAACGACACATCATGAAATGACTGGTTCAAAAAGGGGACATTAAAGGAATGGACTTGATAAATTAGATATAAAGAAAAGATAATAGGAAAATAGACCTAGATATAAAATATATAGAATGAAAAGTGAAAGATAAAGAAGCGAAAGAGGTAGGGATAGATTAAAAAAATGACCAAGGATTTAAGAAAAAAAGAAATAGATACAAAATAAGAAATTAATTTAATATAAAATAGAGAATGAAAAAATGTAACATAGAAAAATGATAGGTAATATTAACAATATAGAGATAAGGAATGAGATAAATTTATAGAAAAATTAACAATAGAAAGTAGAGACATAAAAAGAAAGAAGAGAGAAATAATAAAGCAAACATGAGAAAAAAGGAGAAAAAAATGAAAGAACGAGTAAAACTAAAATAATTTTAAAAAATGTCATTAACATGATCAATAATTAATATCTCTAAAATAAAATAATTTATTGAAAAATATCATTAATAAAACTAATTACTAAAAAAAAATCAATTTAGTAAAAACAATTACTAATGTGCAAACTAATCAATGTCTCTAAAATTAAACTAATATACCTAAAATATCTTTAGTAAAACTAAAACAAAACTAAAATAATTAATATCTCTAAAACAAAACTAATTTACATATTATGAATAAAATAAAACAAAACTAATTTACTAAAAATATCAATACCATGGGGCAGAGAACCTAGCTCGATTGGATGAAGCATCTTGCTGCATGGAAGAGGTCACGAGGTTTACTCTCCCCTTTGTCCCCGTGGTATCGGAGGGTGTGTCGTGCTAGGTCACCAATCACTAAAAAAAAGTTTAAAAAAAGTTTACGAGACACACTACAATTTATAGGGAGATACCCCATTCATGAAATCAAAAAATATCATTAATATCATTAAAATTATAACAAACTAATTTACTAAAAAGTATCAATACCAAGCAAAATAATTAACATCTCTAAAACACTAATTTACTCAAATAAAACTAATATTAACTAAATTTATTAATATAAATTATCATTAATAAAACTAGAACAAAATTAATTTACTAAAAGAGTATCATTAACATGCAAAATAATTAAAATATCTAAAATAAAACTAATTTACTGTATTTGTTAAGTAAAACACTAAAACAAAACTAATTTATTGAAAATTTTAATTAATAAAACTAAAACAAACTAATAAATACTAAAAAAATATTCTTAAACAAATTAAAACAAAACTAATTTACTAAAATATCATTAACACAACTAAAACTAAACTAGTTTAATTAAAAATATTATTAATAATTAACATCTCTAAAAAACTAATTTACTAAAAATATCATTAATAGAACTTAAAAAACTAATTTACTGAAAAAATATTATTAATAAAACTAATACAAAACTATGTTATTGCAAAATATTATTAATAAAATTAATCAAAACTAGTTTAAAAAAAAAAACATTAACAAGAAAAATAATTAGCATCTTTAAAACAAAACTATTTTCCTCAAAAATATTATTATCATGCCAAATATTTTTAATAAAATTAATTTACTAAAAAATATTAAAATGAAACTTATTTATTGAAAAATATCTTAGTAAGCTAAAAAAACCTTATTTTACTTTAAACTATCATCAACATGCAAAATGATTAACATTTTTTTAAAATTTATTAAACTTATTTACTAAAAAATATCACTAATAAAACTTAAAAAAAACTAATTTTATTTTAAAATATCATTAACATGTAAAATAATTAACATCTTTTAAAAAACTAATTTATTGAAAAATATCATTTAAAAACCAAAACAAAATTAATTTATTGAATAATTAACATCTCTAAAATAAAACTAATTTGTTGAAAAATCATTTTTTAAGAAACTAATTTATTGAAAAATATCATTTAAAAACCAAAACAAAACTAATTAGCATCTCTAAATAAAACTTTTAAGAAAAAAAACTAATTTAATGAAAAATGTATTAATAATTAATATTTCTAAAATAAAACTAGTTTAGTGAAAAATATCATTGCTAAAAAATTATCTCTAAAACAAAACTCATTTAGTGAAAATATAGTGAATAAAAATAAGACAACTAATTTACTACAAAATATCATTGGTAAAACTAAAACAAAATTACTTTACTAAAAATCTAATGTGTTTAGGAATGGTTGGTGTTATTTATTTCATCTAAGAAAGTTTGTATGTCTATCTCACATCTAAGTACTTTAGATTTCAAAAACAAAGACCCTCACATAGGTGCCACTATATCAAATTCTATTTCATCAATGTATTTATTGGCTCTAGCAAACTCAAATTTACAAGGCCACGATACCCAAAATTTTCTACTTTAATATAACCATACCAATGGGTATGATTGTAGATGCTAACATGTATTAATCTCAAATGCACTTGAAGTTTAATGCAAAAAAGCTTCATGAGCTTCGTCTTCTTTCACAACCACCACATGGAGGCACATGTTATTCTTCCGCATCTAAATCACTCTCTAGTTTTGGTATCTAGGCCTGGGTTCGTATTCTTCTTCAGCTGCTTTATATATTAATTTCAAGGTTAATTATAGAATGTGATTTCCAACATTTCACAAAATATGCCCATCAATGTTTGTAATGATTTTCGGAACATAATCTTTTCAATTTATGGAAGAGCAAAAGCATTTTTATTGCATTTCTTTTCAATGGGCTCTTTTCTTTTAGTCTGATTCCATCCAAAAAGCCTCATCTCCCAAATAATAAAAAGGTGTAAATGATATCTTCAATATCTTCCAAACAATAAAAAGGTGTAAGTGATATCTTCAATTTTCATTGAAGGGCCTAACTTTTTATTAATGACCCTAAGAAGTATCAGTACTCATTCAAAACTCGATGTTTGTATTAGGGGAGAGGACCCAGTAGTTGAGCACTCTAACTTTGCACTTCTCAAAATCCTACGTGGAAATTTCAAATCACTCCCAATTTTTAACAACAGTTTACTTGGCAAGTACCCTACTTATAACTAAGGTTCTAGGGCCACATCATCAAATATGATGCCACATCAACATGCTTTTTGTCAAGGTGTCCAAAAAAGCCCAAAAAAAAAGTGACACCAATACTTGTGCATCTACATCATGTTTTATTAGGCGTTGATGTGGCATCACATGATTTGTTGCTTTTTAGATCTAAGGAATACATTTCATTTAATTATGGGTAGTCATCATCAACACTAACAACTTTAAAGTCACAACTATTGGTCCAATATTGTTAAAAATATTAGGCATTATATAAACAAATGCTATCACAACTATTAGAACATGCTCAAGTACTGCCCAGGTCCTTCCCCCTACTTGGTGTCCATTTTTGTCATTAATTTATCCTGATTTGTGTGTCAAGTCAAGTTCAGTGATAGTGTTCTCTCAGTCTACAAATGTCTCGCTATTTTCTAATAAAAAATTTTGTAGGGTAAGGATCATAACCTCGAGTCTAATAGGGGGGGAAAATGAAGTTGTTGTTCAAGAACAAACGAGCAGCAAATGATGAAGATGATGGGTCAAATCAATGAAGAAAAAGCAAAGAAGCAAAATAAGGACATAAATAGAGCAGTCAAAAAAGTGAAGGCATGTATGGAGTAAAAGTTGGAATACAAAGTTGCAAGGAAACTATGCATAGGTTTTCTCCACCGCTGTGCCCTCTAAAGTTCAACCGACAGCAAACAAAGCAACAAAATGAGAAATCTCTACATGAGGTTCAAATCAACATGTCTCAATCAAGGCACACTTTTGGATGACATAATCCTTATAAAACATGACCTAAATCTTTAGCGAATAATTGAAAAAGATAGAGCACGCTTTTTAAGTGGTTGAATCGTCTCAAAACCCAAACATTGGAAAGATGGTGAAAACCATCTAAGCTCCACCTACACATAAAGACAACTAAAATCACACTTTGGTGCCATTTTGGAGTGGCATTACAGTCTCAAAGTTATGTCACACAGTAGCAAGATGTGTAGGAAAACAGGCTCAAAAGGAAAAGCATTTTAGTGTTAAATGGTGCATGAATCATGTGGCAATGACAAGTTGAAACCCTGCTAAAAAATTGTCAACGTCCTTAGTGAAAAGCATCTAGGATTTTCTCATCAAATAAGAAAATGAGATGAGGTTATCATTTGCAAGCGGCTGCGCCAGGTAAAGCTCCACCTAAAGCCATGAAACAAGGCAATAACCTTATAAAAGCACACACAAATATGGAAAAAAGACAACTTAAGTCATTCAGGTGTCATTTTTTAGTGGCAGAGCCATTGTGAAATTCCACTAAGTTGAAGAAAGGTGGAAACTATGTCATAAAACATGCCAAAGACATAAGACAGTGGCAAATACCTTATGGAGTTGTCCTAGCATTGAAAGAAGAAAAGGTAGTCTCATTAAGCACCATTTTGTAGTGGTTGTGCCAACATAAAATTCCATTGATGTTTTAAAATAGGGTAAGTGCATTTTGAGACTCTGCCTCAAACAAGGAGGTTGAATAACTTAAGTTGGAGCAGTTTTTCCTTGGCTTAGCCACTTACTTTCTCCACTATCTTTAAAGCAGAAAGAAAGCGTAAGGTATCTCTATATTAAGGATGACACCATTTCAAACCTGGCAAACAGTTCCATCTACTATTCGTAGCAGAAATAAGATATATTTATCTGATTATTATAGGTTTGAAGTATCATTTGAGCCACCATAGTGAAGGATTTTCAAAGTTGTTGTAGGTGAAGTGTTTTAGCATAAACCTCATCATATTCTTCATATTCTCATTACCTGTAACTGTTATTGTATGTTGCTAAATCACCAGGAAATTGGGTTGATTCCAGGTATGAAACATCCCAAGATTGGATTCACATTGTAAACCTTTGTGGATTCAAATAGGGTTCAAGAGTTTTGCATCCCAAACATTGCTAGTCAATAACAAGCAAACCTGAGCAAATTGTATCTATGACATAGCAATTCCAGTGTGATTTCATCAAAATTCTAGATGTAGGTGTGGACTTCAACCCAAAAAATTGAGTTATTGACACCAAAACAAAAACTTAACATCAACATTTCATTCATTTCTTAGTTTTGCACGAATGCAAATGAAATAGCAATGATGAACAAAGATGCAAATACAAAATAGTTTCCTCTTCTATTGAATGTTTGCCTACACAACATACAACATACCCCATGCTGCTTGGCTAATATAGCAAGCTGAAACTAGCCTCCACAAACAAGCTTTTTTCATTTTAATATTTTATGTTGTCGAGTGCTTGATTTAGTTGTAGTTAACATTCCAAAACAATGATACAACCAACTTGGATATTTCTATCATTGCACAATCTTTACTATTTTGAGGAGTCGAGTAGCCAACATACTCTTACTAAAAGTGGCAATGGGGTTGTGTGTGGTTCTTCTAATCTACCTATATCATCTAATGTCAATGACGATGATGTTGGTCTTAATGATGACCCTTATGATGTTAATTACTAATTCTAATATTGAACAATGGTTATCTATCATGACATCCAGATTTGACAATTTGATATTGAATTAACATATTTTATTTCAAATTTGTAATATTTCTAGCGGTTTTGTTTAGCATAAATAAAATATGTGGTATTATGAATTTAATTCCTTTTTTTAGGTTACAAGTATGTATATATTTATGATTTTTATATGTTGTTTGTATGGATGTGCCCAAAACATACCTAACCCTAAAAAAATTGTCGTGCTAATAACCATACCCAATTCCAATTTGACAACTTAGCTGCTATTCCAGATTCTAATTCCAAGTGTTGTTTTTCCATTTTTGACAAGGTAAATATTCAATTTTAGACCTTTCAAATGTCACAAACAGCAAATAAAAAAAAAACAAAAAACAAAAAACAAAAAAAAATTCTCAATTATGGAGTTGCCAAGACACGCCTCACATAAGTCTGTGATACCCTTCTTACTCATATTAATATACTTGATTTGAAGATGGAAAAAAGAATCCTATGGAGAAAAATTTGGCCATCATGTTGGTGTTGGAAAAATAATCATCCATAATTTAACATATAGCTTAGAACTTTCATTCATGAAGTTGGAGTTGATTCAACTGAATAGTATTTTTCCAAAAAATAAACCATGTATTTGCTTTGTCTTGTAATATTATAAATAGTGCATCTATATGCTGATCCGACTGTAGTGGTGAAAAGTAGACATTGCTGGTGATTGACGAAATCACTCAGATTTCTCATTTGGAATTACCGGTTGAAGTTTTGGGAATTCGGAAAACCTTGTCCCAAGCCGAATTTCCGATTTTGAATAAGAGTTGAGTTGCAAGCTGAATAAATTCAATATTGTATATGCATTTGGTTAATTGTGATAATCCAGATTTGTGCGGACGTATACATTGTTCCACCCTATATGAATTTGTGCAAAAGGAAATGGTGTTAGAGTTATGTGGGAGCCGGCTATGTTTGAAATAAACAGGGGTATAAATATCTGTTAGGACATCCGTGAGTATTTGAATATTTAATCTGGTGTTTGTAACGTTTTGGGAAAATTTGAGATAAGGAAGAGACTCATTGTATAATTCAACTCCTTAGCCGCAATGATTTATGGAGGAGATGCCTCAAATTACAAGCATTAAAGAAAGTTAATGAGAGCCGTGAATTTCAAGTATAAAATAATACAGAGTTATAATTGTTTCTGAGGCATTCGAATTAAACCAGAAATCATTTGGAATCCTGAGGAGTTGTGAGAATCCTCGAGTAATCACCTTCTGATTGGATAGGCGGTCTCGTAGTAAGACGGCAGAGAGTTATCAGTAATCACCTTATGATTGGATAGGCGGGCTGGTAGTAAGACAGCAGAGAGTTATCAGCTTTATACAAGAAAATCTAATGAGGATTTAGTTACCGTAACTATTTTCAGTGTTAATTCGAAGATTAATCAATGAAGAGATGAGTCGGAGGGCAAGTCGAAGTATATTCACAGGAGAAAATAATCGATAGATGATTCAGGGGAGAGTTGCAAATATTCTAAGTATAATTGCAAATGAATAAAGAAAGAGCCGTTTACAAGCAATATTAGCGTTGCTATAGGTTTGGCGTTTGAACATTGGTTTGGTCTGGAAGGTCACGGGCCTTTGGTAGCGATTCATTCATAGGTAAGACCACAGAGTCGAGATGAGACATATATGATGTGGAATAATTGGGAAGTCCGCAACATATGAGGTTTCCAGATTATGATGGGGTCATGACGTGGAGTGGCTTTGAAGTCTTAAAACTCAGGAGATTGCCGTTCATATTCCCGAATGGCTATGAAACTTGAATGGAGCGAGTGAATTTTAAGACATAACTGTCGCCGACAGGGAAAGTCTCAAAGGATCCAAGAATCTTTTCAGAACGGATTATTTTAATATTGGCTGAGTTATTCAGGGGTTGCTCGAGACTAGGGTGTCGCACTTTAATATATTAAGGGCGGCACTTAATATATGATTATTTCTCGTCAACTTCAGTTTATCCAATCGATTCACAAAGGAGCCGCTACATTATATCAAGCATTGCTAGTAATATCAGGGATCGATTGTTATGCTAAGGTTGGAAATTAAGCACCACCATCCTTTAAAAGCCGACCAGGTTTTAAAGTGAAATAAAATGAAATATTTTAATAACGTCCACGAGGCCACAACAGCCTATGGGACCCAGGAACAACACAAGACCACCACCGAAAAGAGAAGGCCCTAAACAATTTGAGATCTTCGCTCAAGGTCAGCCCTACGACAGTGAATTTTGATGATTTAGTTTGCCGATTTGACCAACCTTTCCTCCTCAAACAAGGTATTTATGTTATCAACTTGTAAGGTGTCCCCATAACTGACCCAGATATCTTTATACGCTGAGCACTCCATAACAAAGTGTCATTCTATCTCCACCAATCTCAAGTCGCAAAATCAACATATTCTTTTTTCCCACTCTTCTTTAGGAACCATCCATCTACCTGTTTCACATCTAAGACGATGTGAGCTAGTCTGAAGCTGAGCTATCAACGTCTTTGCTCTCCATTTAATATTCGCTCCTATATAGGCCTTTTCTTCATGGTTCCCCTTGGAATTAAATTCTTTGATATAGTAATCTTTTTCTCACCTTGATTATTTTGTTGTAATGTCCCCTTCTCAAGCGTGATCACTTCAATTTACCATTGGCCTATTCCGGAGACATTGCATTGTAGAAGTTTTTATGCATTTGTAGTCCAGTTTGAGCATGTTAGTGAATTTCTGGAGTTGCTGACTTTAAGTAGCTGAATGTTGTTTTTGCTCATATTTCAAAAAATACAAATATAATCATTCTAGGTATTGCTTCTATCTCTTTCTCTATGTGGGGCGACCCTTTGTGCTAAGTTTCAGATTTTTATTTGAAGATTGTGAATTTTCCAAAACAAATTGCCCTTCTTGGCAGGCCGTACTATTCTAAGCCTTCTTGAAATTCGTGCTAAAAAATATACAGCAGTTTGGGTCAGTTTTATGGTTCTTATTTGGGTGCCATCATTCTAGGAAGCTAATGCATTTTATTTGGAGTCATTTGAGTGAGTCTAGTGTGAGTTGCAAGCATTTTAGTAGGGTTCTGTGTTGCTGGTTATGCATTTTCAGTCCATGTTCTGTCATATCAGATTTAGGTAAATGCATTTTGGTGAAGAGTTTGTGACTAGAAAGTCTCATTGGGCTTTGGAGAGATCTTAGTTCATTATTGCAGCATTGGAGAGCTTCTAATCATTGTTCTTTGCAGACACTCTCTATTACTTTGTAAGCTGAACAGTAGTACTGTCAGCACTTCTTAATCTATCTCTTCATGCTTTTGTAATACCCGATGAATAAGTGGAAGAGGCTGGCTTGCCGCCTATCTTACGATTTGAATTGCATTGTAGTTCTTAGTATCTCTGCCATATGGTAGCTCCATTCCCATTCTGGGTTGGAAAGCACATCCTTGGCGTCGAGTCTACTTTCAGTATTGTAATTTGTAGGGACCTTCTAACCATATGTTCGTCCACCTTGGACACATTCTTGGTTAGAGTTACTCAGTTCAGCAATACATGAAGATCCTCTGACCATATGCTCACACCTTGCCCAACACGGGATCCCGGTGTACATCCTTGGTTAGAGTTGTATTCCGCATCTTTGGTTTTTAGAGCTAACCCTAACGGGTGTGTGTTGAATTGTTTGTTGTAATCAAAAATTGAAAAAAATTGGTTCGGAATATTTCAGTGGTATCAGAGCCACACATCCTGCCATCCTGTGAAAAGACTTTCTATGAGTGACAGAGAAAAAAGATACTTAGCAAGAGAAGACAAGAAGGTTGCAAATCAGTGGCAGCCATATCAGGTTCCAGAAGGTCAGACAACATCAGAGGTATTAAGAGCACATTGGGATTCTTCTCAGACACCAGAAATGGGGGATGCCGAGAGGACACTTGGTGGTAATGAGAGGTTTACTAGTAACATGGATGCAAGAGGAAAAGAGAGAGAAAGAACGCCTAGTCCAGGAAAAAGGTTTGAGAGGAAGATGGACGCCATGATGGATATGATATCTTTCATGATGGGAAAAATGGGTCAAAACCCAATTCCATAGAACAATCCAGGGAAAACTAGGGTGCATAGTGCTTCCAGCTAGCATAGTGGACATGCTGACCAGCATACTACAAATTACACATACATCACTTCCAGGCCATTTATGCCCACTTTCTTGGCACCAATGAACCCACAACCTGATCCGTAGGAAAATGCATCATTTGTGGAACAGTTGAGACTCAACCTTTCAATCCAAGCCATCCTTCCACAAAAAGGGTAGAGATAAAAGACCTCACCATAAGGAGACCAAACAGCATAAAACTCATGTCACAAGGTTGGATCCAGAGACATTTAATGAACTTAGAAGAAAAGGGTTATGTTTCAGGTGTAGAGAAAAATGGTCCCAAAATCATATTTGCCCAAAAGGAGTCAAAATTCATCAAATTGAATACTATTCAGCTGAGGAAAGTAATTCTGATTTTTCAGACCAGCAATCTGATTTTGATGACAATGAAGTGGAAAGAGCCCCAGAAGAGTCCGAAGATGAAAAAGGAGGTGGGGGTGCTTTTGCCCAACTTTCGAGCTTTCACAAAAATGAGTCCTTCAAAGTTTGAGGGATGATTAAGGGGCAGCGAATAGTTGTTTTGATTGACACTGGAGCAACACATAACTTCATTGATGAAGGTATGGTGACAAAGAAAGGGCTCCAGACAGAGGAGTTTGAAGGCTTCAAAGTTATGGTTTCCAATGGGTTCGACATCTCTTGCACGAAGAAGATTTCAAACATGTCTATGCAATTGGGCAACTATGAAGTCAAAGATGACTTCTATGTAGTCAACATTGGAGATACGGATGCCATGCTAGGCATTCAATGGCTGCATTCTCTTGGAGAGATCTCTCTAAATCTGCAAACCATGGAGCTCAAGTTTCAATCCGATGGAAAGAAGGTGGTGCTAAGAGGAATGTCCAATGGTGGTCCTCGGATTGTGTCCTTCAAAAGAATGGTGAGGCTGATTCGGCATGATCAAGTTGAGTGGGCTGCGGAATGTATGATTCTTCTAGCTAGTCCGGTTGAGACAAAGAGGGACTATCCTCCTGATATTCAGTCTATACTCACCAAGAGGAGCAAGGTGTTTGTTGATTTACCTCCTAGGCCACCGCCTGAAAGGGGATCAGAGCATGTCATAGAACTCAAGGAAGGGTCCAAGTTAGTTATCACAACACCATATCGGTACTCTAAGAAGCAGAAGGATGAGATTGAGAAAAACATAAAAGAACTCTTAGAGATGGGCTTCATTCGTCCAAGCAAGAGTCCCTTCGCTTCAGCTGTTGTTCTTGTGAAGAAGGATGGCACTATCCGCATGTGTGTGGATTATCGTGCCTTCAATCAAAGCACAATCAAAGCACAATAAAAAATGGTACCCCATTTCGAGGATAAATGAGTTCATTGATGAGCCACATGGAGCCAAGTTCTTTTCAAAGATTGATTTGAGGTCGAGTTACTACCAAATTTGGATGAGAAGGTCTGATGTTGAGAAGACAGCATTCAAATGCCACTATGGTCACTTCGAGTTTTTAGTCATGCCGTTTGGGTTGACTAATGCTCCTACTACCTTCCAATCTTGTATGAACAGTCTTTCAAAAACAGTTAAGGAAGTTTGTATTGATCTTTTTTGATGATATCCTTATCTTCAACAAGACATGGGAAGAACATCTCAAGCACTTGGAGGAAGTGCTTAGCATCATAGAATTAGAGAGTTTGTTTGCCAAAGAATCCAAATGTGAATTTGGAATGAAGGAGCTGCTCTACCTTGGTCACATAATCAGTGCTGATGGAGTGAAGGTTGATCCTGAAAAGATCAAGGCGATTGTTGATTGGCCACCTCCTGAGAACTTGACTCATTTGAAAGGGTTTTTGGGTCTTTGTGGTTTTTACAGAAGATTTGTGAAAGGCTATTCTCAAAGTGCTGCTCCTTTTACTGATCTCACGAAAAAGGGGGCTTTCTGTTGGTCAGAAAAGACTCAAATTACTTTTGATAAGTTCAAGAAGATCATGAGCAGAATTTCATCAAGATCTGGGGTACTTACTATTTTTAGTAAGTGTGCAATTATAGGCAGTTCGTCAGCATTTTTGAGATTTCGACAGTCACACGACATTTAGAACACATCAGGCTGGTCACATGCAAAATTTGAGCGAAAACAAACAACTTACTATTTTTAGCAGTCAAGCTTCCAGGACAAATTTTAGGGCTCAGACGCAGAGTTTTTCTTTGCATGTCTGGATATTCTTTCTGGGTTTTTCGAGACCTTCGCGACAGTATAGCATGCAAAACGAGACGACAACTTTCAAAGTTCAGCCTTCAAAGGCTATTTTTAGGGTTTGCATGTCAGGGTTTCCTTTGCATGTCGGCATATTCCTTATGGGTTTTTCGAGAGCTTCGCGATGATATGACATGCAAAGCGAGATAATCACTCCTTCAGGAACTTGCTATTTTTAGCAGGTGCGTCCCGGCAACCGCCTCCCAGCACTTCAGAATCACGAGCTGATCACAATGCAATAGAAACGAGAACAAACGGAGATCGTTTGATATGCATGCAAGATGAATTAGGGTTTCCAGCTTCGAAGCCTAAAAAGAGGGGCAAAAAGTAAGAATTTTCGAAAACCGGTGTAAACCACCGCGATCAGCATCCTTCAGGCTATCTGCTGGTAAAATTTCAAGTCAAACGGAGCACTTACTATTTATAGTAAGTCAATTTGGAAACTGGCTAAAAATAGTAAATCGGGTGCATGCATTGATGTCGACAGTAAGGTCACGTGGTGAGGAGCGCCTCATTCAAATTTCAAGTCGATCGGAGCAGTGGAGCTATCAGAAATAAGCAGTTGCTATTTATAGTAAACCACCTTCAGAAATGGGCTAAAAATAGCAGGGTGACTAAAAATGGCAATGTTGACAGGACAACGAGGTTATAAGGATGCAGTGTGCAAAATTCCAAGTCGTTCTGAACTTCAGAGATGCAAAATCGGGAGGCTTACTATTTATAGCAGGGCATGGATAAGCTAGCAGAAGAAGGTAAAAATGTCTAAGTCTGAGTTCCATCGAGCAAACACCTCCAAATGCGCCATGCTTGCCTTCAAGATGATCAAAAATATTCTATGAAATGAGTTCATCCTCCTGCCACCCCAAAATGCGCCCAAGTTGGTGAGGTGGAAGCATGAAAAATTTTCTAAGGCAAAGTTTCATCCACCTCCAGGGGTAAAATGCGCCCTCAAGGGATGAAGAAGTTTAAAAAATTTTCTAAGTGTGAGCAATATCCTCCTACCTTGTCTAAATGTGCCCTCCTCACAAAGCAAAATGATAAAAAAATTCTAAGTATCAACTCTCATCCTTCACCAAGTAAGAAATGCGCCCAACAAGCAAGAAGGTCAAAGAGGTCAATGAAGTTTATCCTTCACCCTTGCCTAAATGCGCCCATACTTCAAGTTCCATCCTCCTCAAGGCAAGAAATGCGCCCAAGCTAGAAATGGTCAAGGGAAGTCAACGTTTTCATCCTCCTCCATGGGCAAAATGCGCCCAAATGCATGCATGTGAAGACAAAACCAATGGCATGCAAAGAGACAAAACGTATGCATGCAAGGAGGGAATATTCCAAATGAGTTGAAAGGCAAGTTTTAAAATCCACTTCATAATGCAAATCTGCCCAAGTGTAGAAGCTGGTCAAAGAGTCAAAGGCGTTGGAAGAAGTTTCATCCTCCAGCACATATAAAATGCGCCCATTCTTCATCAACCTCCAAATGCGCCATGCAAGCTGGGAAGAAGACAAAAAGATGTTGACTTCTTTCTCTCCCTTTTGAATGCGCCCAAATATGGATGAAGACAAGTAAATATTACTAAGCACTGTGAATGTTTTCCATGGTGAATAAAATACGCCTAGGCTTGAGAGATGATATGGCCATGTGATAAAAATAATATCCTAGGCGTTGGAATTTTTGAAAATGTCCTTCATGAAGTGAGATATGCGCCTAAGGTAAAGGTGGATGGATTTAAAGAGTGCCAAGGCGTTGAAGATTCTTAATATCTTCTTGAAATGAGAAATGCGCTCAAGGGGTGATGAATATGATATGTTAGGCAATAAAAAAATAAAATACGGTAAGTATGATGTGCTTTCAAGGAAGATCTTCTAAGTGAAGTCAATAAAATTTTCTCACCATGGCAAAATTTTCAAGGTGATCAAAATTTTTCTAAGGCACAAAATGTTCTCCCTTAGAAAAATGCCTAAGTTTGGAGAGGTGGTAAAAATTTCCTGTGATGAGTAAAATTTGTCGAACATGAAGATGTTGGCATTGCAGGATGGGTTAATAAAAAATTTCTCAAGTCAGAGCAACAAGAAATCTTCACAGATGCAAAGAACAAATTTAAATTTCACAGGGAAATAATTTTCTAAGGTTCAAAATTCAAGAAAAATAAAATGAACCCGTTCGTTGTGCACCCATGAGTTCATCGCGTTTCAGAGAAAATTTTCTTCTGGGTATTGAAGATTATCGATGAGGAGTTGATTTGAAAGTCTTCCACAGTTCGTCGAGGCCTTCAAGATGAGGATTTGAAGTGGGCACTAGGTTGATGAATTTTCCTAAGGGAAATTTTAAAATTTTCTAAGGCAAGTGTGAAGAAAATGTGTTCTCAAGGTAAAATCCTCAAGACAATGAATTTGAAATGAACTGCCTAGGTGAATTTTCCCAAGCACTTTGTGAAGATAGTCTTCCTAAGCCAGAGATGAACGAGATCAAAATTGTGAACTCCTCAGCTGGAAAAGTAAAGGGGATGCAGTTGAAGTTAATATTGTCAAAAGAATGATACGCCCTTGAGGAAGATGAAAATTTGGCTAAGGCATGAAGAATCATGAAGAAAGCGGAAGTTGGCTAGTGGAAGCGATGAACGTGAGAATCTTGGTAAGTAAGTTGGATTTATATTATGAAATGTTCTGATACTCTTCTCCTCGCTTGTTTTGCAGGAGGAATGTCGAGGCCAGAGTGCGATGACTTGAAGTGGTGAAGCACGATGATATTACAACCTTCGGAGGAAGATAAAGTTATGAGTTTCAATCTCGAAGGAAGAAAGTTGAGAAAAATGGCTAAGTGTTGGAGTTTCTCCTCAAGAATCCAATGTCAGACGGATGGCAGGCAGAAATGATCTAGTCCAAGACTGAAAAACCCTTTAAGTTCAAGAATGGAAGATCAAGAACAGTGTGAACGCGTTTCAAGATTGGAATCTTCTAGAAGGATGATGGTGGACATTATGGCTCATTTATTACCCCACTCTCCTTTGTGGCGATTTTTAGGGAAAATCTTGTTTAGGGCTGAGGTGGCACAATCTGGGCCATCCAGCCGATTGTAACCCTAGCCGTCTTTTGGACTGGGCTAGCTATATAAAGGGGGAGTACCCCTCATTTGAACCTCATTAGAAATTAGAAGTAGAAGCAGAGCAGAGAAGGAGTAGAGAGCAATTAGATAGTTGATAGTATAGTTTAGATTGAAAAGGAAGGAAAGTCTTCCCTTTGGATACTTTGTAAGAAGTTGTCATGTATGCTTTCATAATAAAAGAATTTTCATTGATGGTGAATTCTCCTTTGTTGTGAATAGTTGTTGAGGCTTCTTCGTCCTTCCAATTCACGTAGCATCTTGAAGTAGCTTAAAGTAAAGTAGATTTCATTTCATGCAAGCACTTAGCAATTGTGGAATGTGGTGCTCGATTTGAACAAGGCTTCGTTCGTCCATACCACTAGCGGGCTCGCTGACGGTGGGTTCGCCTTGCGTGGTCAACTGGAACTTTGTGAAGCTTAACTTCGATTATGGTTTATGTGTTGGCATGCGTCATTGTGATGGTGTCTTCATGCTAAATCATGATCTGAACATCTTAAGTCACTCCTCTGAAGATTGCACCAGTTCCGCGGAAGCTGTCCGAAGTGAGGCAAAACGGAGCTTGGTTGAAGCTTGTGAGAATTGATCGCCATGTCCCACACCCTAGAGTAGACTAGAACACTCTTATCCCTACACCCTTTAAATTCAGTTCATTTCTGGTTAGAATTAGGAAACTTGTACTCACCTGCCAAATCATTTGAATTACGCGAAAGCCCTTAGTCTACTGTCTGTTGTCAGCTGTCGAACAATTGTGTAAGTCCCCTTGACATACCAGCAATATCACATTGAGCCAACTGAGTCTATTCGCACTTAAGGAACCTTGGAGTTGAAAGCATGATCTTACTCGCAATCTTAGCATGCTGAATACTTTATTCAAGAGAGGATAGAGTATCCGTTGGGAGACTTTATTCTGTGTTGGTGCGGTCTTAAAAACCACGTCAACACGACGAACTTCACTGGTTTCAAAAAGTCCTCATTTGTCCTCATAGGCGTCCATTTTCTCAAGATATCACGTTTTTTATTAACTTCCTACTTTGTAGCTGACTACAAAGTTATAACTGACTATCTTCGACACTAATTTCTGGGTGACCAAATGATGATGAGACTAAGCAAGTGAATTCATTGTGAAGCCTGCAAAGCAAGGACGAAATGTCTCCTAGGAGCTGCAACTGCAAAATCCATCATTTAACACCTCAAAGAATTAGGTGCCCTTGATTAAATTGATTTTCAGGTACCAGACAACCATTTCTCCAAACTGCCATCAGACGCTTCAAACGGTTGCTGACAACCAACGATGAACCCTGCTGACTGGCAAATAGGCTCACTGCATGACTAGAGGTATTCTACATCCAACGAATATACAGAAGGCATTTGAAAGCTGCATTGAGGACCCCAAAAGTAAGGGCGCCCCTGGCCTAAAAAGGCACAAACACCATTTTGACAAAAGTGCAACTCTCAACCAAATGCCCTACTTTGACTTCTGATATTTGGAGCTGGGGTAGCCTGATTTGAGCACTATCTGTCTCAACGTGTAGCCAAAAGGACCTACGAGAGATGTCTCTGGAGGCGACGAAGCAAGAAAACTGCTTCTAAGACCTCAAAAAGAAAGGTGCCTTTCCCAAGATGGAATAGACGACCAGACGGCCATTTTCTGAGTTTGTTTTTCAATATTTCACCAAAAACCTCGCACGTACGAGCGTTTTCCAAATCCCAAAAGCTAACGGCTAGGCTCGTTGGATAGATGGAGTAATTACACTCAAGTCCCGTGAAGACTTCAAACGTCAATAACCTCATCTGACAGGCCTAAAGGCTAGGCGCCCTTGGCCTATAGAAGTACAATGAAATTTATATGTTTCTCCGCCCGTTAAATTATGTCCCTGGTAGAATCTCTACCACGATCTTTCAGAATGTCGGATTGACAGGAAAGTTGGTGCATCGCGAAGCCAGACTAGAGTAGCACAGATATCAGGAAGACCTCATCTGCAAACTGTTGTGACCTTTTCACACATCGCCCCATTCAAGATGGGGACCCCCTAATTTTTGCTCCATTCTGGTCCTTTTTTGGCTTTGGTTTTGTCTCTCTCTCTGCCGATCTCTTTTCTATCTGCCTTTCGAGGGATGTCTCCGCCATTAAGTTTAAATGTGAATTTTGGCCAGGTCTGAAAATTAGGGCTTGTACTTTCCCGGTCAATCTGTGGTCAAACAGGGTGAATAAATTGAAAATAAAGACTAACATTGCTGTCAGTGTGCTTCCAGCAAGCTTCCACTGAAATTTCATCAGATTCTGGCAACTTACTATTTTTAGTAAGTGTGCAATTTCGAAGATTCCCTCAGCATTTTTGAAATTCCGACAGTCACACTGCATTCAAAACACATCAAGCTGCTCGCGTGCAAAATTTGAGCTGAAACAAACTACTTACTATTTTTAGCAATTCAGCTTCCGGAGCAAATTTCAGGGTTTATATGAAGAGTTTTTCAACGCATGTCTGAAGATTCCTTTTGGGTTTTCAGAGACCTTCGCATTAGTGTAACATGCAAAGTGAGATAACGACTTTCAGAATTCAATCTTCCGAGGCTATTTTTAGGGTTTGCATGTCAGGATTTTCTTTGCATGTCTGCATATTCTTTATGGGTTTTCCGAGAGCTACGTAGTGATGTGACATGCAAACGGAGATGGTCACTCATTTAGGAACTTACTATTTTTAGCAGGTGCATCCCGACAGCCGCCTCCTAGCACTTCAGAATCACGAGCTGATCGCAATAGAGCAAAAACGAGAACAAATGAAGAACATTTGATATGCATGCAGAACAAATTAGGGTTTCCAGCTTCGGGGCCCGAAAAGGGGGGTAAAAAGTCAGAATTTTCAAAAACCGAGGTATACCACCGCGATCAACATCTTTCAAGATATCCGATGGTAAAATTTGAAGGCAAACGGAGCACTTAATATTTATAGTAAGTCATTTTGGAAATAGGCTAAAAATAGCAAATCAGTTGCAGGCGCTGATGTCAGCAGGCAGGTCACGTGGTGAGGAGCGCATCATTCGAATTTCAAATCAAACGGAGTTGTGGAGATATCAGAAGCAAGCATTTACTATAAATAACAAACCACCTTCAGAAATGGGCTAAAAATAGCAGGCCAACCCGAAATAGCAGTGTCAACAGGTTGATGAAGTCGTGAGGATCCAGTGTTCAAAATTTCAAGGCAATCTGAGCCTCTGAGATATGAAAATCAAAAGACTTACTATTTATAGTAAGGCATGAAGAAGCTAGCGAAGACAAGAAAAATGGCTAAGTGTTGGACTTCATCCTGCACCACCATGAAAATGCGCCCTCCTCACAAGCCAAGCATGGAAAAGTTTCTAAGTACAAGCTTCATCCTTCAGCCTAGGTAAAATGCGCCCACCTTGAGAGGGTTGATAGCAAAATTTTCTAAGTATAAAACTTGTCCACCTCCTATGGAAAAATGCGCCCATGGAACAAGCAAGTCAAAGAGGTCAAAATGTTTCATCCTGCACACATAGCTAAATGCGCCCTCAAAGTGGATGACTTCAAAGAAAAATGGCTAAGTATAAATATTCTCCACCACCCTGGAAATGCGCCCATCCTTCATGCATGTGGGAATGCGCCCAAATGGGGCCATGTGAGGACAAAAAAAGGAAGTCAAAAGGTCACTTGTTGAAGGTGTTGGAAGTTTCATCCTTCATGCATGGCAAAATGCGCCCAAATGGGGCCATGTGAAGAAAAAAGAAAGAATATCAAGAGTCACAAGTCAAAGCAAGGACGTTGAAAAGCTTTATTCCTCTCCTCTTGTCATATGCACCCATCCTTTACACCTTGCTAAATGCGCTCAAGCTAGTCAACAAGTCAACAAACTTTCATCCTCCTCCTAGGCTCAAATGCGCCCAAATGGGGCCATGTGAAGACAAAAGCCGAAAGCTCAAGGGTCACTTGTTGGAGGCGTTGGAGGTTTTCATTCTCTTGAACATGAGAAATGCACCCAAGGTGTTGAGGGTGAAATGAAGAGTGCTAGGCGTGGTTGTTATCCTTCATCAAGTATGATATGCGCCAAGAAGTATGTAGGGTGATGAATATGATATGTTAGGCGTTGGAATTATTAAGCCTATGGGTGATGAAAAATAAAACATGCTAGGCGTTGGAATTTGAGTGTGATGTGTTTTCAAGGGAAATTTCCCAAGTGAAATTGATAGAATTTTCTCACCACAGGCAAGATGGATGAAGTTGAATAAAAAATTTTAAGACGAGATATTCAAAAATGCAAGGTGATTTAAATTTTTTTCTAAGGCAAAATATTTTCTTCCTTAAGAAAATACGCCTAGACATGAAGGTGATGAATAATTTTCCTAAACATGGATGGATTTTCCAGTGATGAAGTCAGAAGATGATGACAATGCATGATGGATTTAAAAAAAAATTCATGTCAGAGCAACACAAAATGTTCACAGATGAGAGGAACGGGATTAATTTTCATGAGGAATTACTTTTCTAAGGTTCAAAATTTTAAAACTTTAAATGAACCCGTTCGTTGTGTACCCATAGATTCTTCGCGTTTTGGAGAAAATTTTCTTCTGGGTACTGAAGATCTTCGATGAGAAGTGGATTTCCAAGTCTTCTGCACTTCGCCAAGGCTTTTAGCATGAAAAATTTAGTCGGTGCTCGAATTGTGAAATTTTCGTATGGGAAATTTTAAAATTTTATAAGGCAAATTTGAATAAAATGTGTTTTCAAAAGGAAAATGCTTCGACGATGAATTTAAAATGAATTGCCTAGATATTTTTGATTGAGTTCTTCACAGATGAATTTTCCGGAGCGTCGAAGGTGATTAAAATTTAAAATTCACAAGACGGAACTTCGACTGGTGAATGAAATTGATTTAAAGATGAATTTAAATTAAATATTTTCAAAAGTGAATTAAAACATGCTAGTGAAAGTTGAAATTCTAGAAGAATAAGATTCCTGACATCAACTGACAAGTGTCAAAAATACCAGAGAGGGAAATTCGAATGAAGTAGTGGAGATTTAATACACTGGCTAAACTTAGCCTTCTTCTAGAATTCGATTTTCCTATAAGAGCTGAAGATTCATTCATTCTTTTTCACAGCTGAAGAAAATCGATTTGCTCTGAGTTTGATATTGCAGTGAGTTGCTGAGGCTGAAGTGTTGCTGAAGTTCGAATTTTTGAAGGGGCACATTACTGAAGCTGGAGAGTGAGTTAAAGAGTGAGAAGCGTTGGAAGTTGCTGAAGCTGAAAAGTGAATGTGAAAGCTGAAAGTTGATTGAAGAAATTTCGATTTGAAAAAAGAATATTATTGAAGAAGTACGATTTGAAGAAGACTGCTGAAGCTGAAACTTGAAGAAATCACATTGCTGAAGCTGAGTGTTATTGAGGAAGTGCGCACTTGCTGATTTGTTGAGATTGTGAAGTGCAAATTTACAAAAGTTCAATTGCTGATTGAAGTTGGCAATTTTATTGAAGTATTGAAGTTGCTGAAGCTTGCTTAGAAATTTGTTTCTAAGTGATTGATAATTCGAAATCTGTTGAAGGAGAAGTTGAGGTTTGCAAACAAGAAATAATATTGCAGCTTCTCAAGTTCTTGAAGTCGACTGGCAGCCCTGCAAAACATTTTATTTATTTTTCTAAGTTAAATTTGTTGATGGATGTTTATTGTTTTACAGATGGCTGAAGCAAGAACAACTGGCAAGGACAACAATGGTGCATCCAAGCAAGCTGTTATCAAGAAGCTGAGCAAGCCTTTTATGCCAGAGTCAAAGTTCACTTCAAAGTTAGGCAAGCTGGCTTACACCAATTTGGGCTCTGTCAACTTGGAGACTTTCAGGAAAAGAATGCTGGGGATTGGTAATCATCAGCCTTCGAACACTTCACACAACATTGTTCGAAGTGGATTATATGCAGCTGTTGGTTTCCCACCAGCTATTCAGTGTTCGGAGCTGATGATGGAGTGCGCCAACTATTATGAGAAGGATCACAGATCAATTATGTCACCAGATGGTCAAGTGCTCGCCAACCTTACTCTTGCTACTATTGGTGAAGCTTTTGGAATCCCAGCACACAGGAATATGATTTACAAGTCCAGAGAACGAGCTGAGCGAATGTATGCTTCTGCATTCGAGAGATGTACAGAGACGATAAATACTCGTTGGATGAGCAACCCCAAGCCCTCTCGTACGAAGCTACCAAGGCAAATTATATCAGATTACATGAAGCAGGAGTACTGTGATCTTATTATGATGCTGAGTAGAGTTGGAGGCTGCCCTCAGGCTTTTATTTTTGAGCCATGGATGTTCTACTACATCAACCTCGTGTTGGAAAGAAAAGACTACGTCAACTAGGCTGAAATGATCAGTGACAATTTGCACGAGCAGCTCCTGAGCCTGAGAAGAATGAAGACCTTTTACATGGGCTCTTACATTGTTTACATGCTAGCCCGTATGACGAAATACAGAGGAATTTCATACAAGGAACCTATTGGTTGTGGTTCTCACCAATTTAAAATATATGAGGCTTGTCCGCAGCTGCACTTGACAAGTACTACTCATTACAAGCGTGTCAATGACGCCTTTACCATGCACATTACGAGAACACTTCAGGAGCGAATGCATCACAGGATCTCGAGGGAAGCTCAAGAGTTGATTGAGAGGTATGGGTGCTGGTTTATACAGTTTCCGAAATTCTCTTACATTAGGCTGCAAGGATTCTCTTCATATCCATATAGGCTGCCTAAGTACACAACTAATAGAATATTGATGTTAGAGATATCTAGGCAATTGGTTGCCTATGATAAGATTCAAAAGAAAAAGAAGAAGGGAGGTGTTGACTTCCCAATTGTCATGGGCAATTCCGATGAAGTGTGTCCTTCATTACAGGCAGCTAGAGAAGCTGAAAATGAGCTTCAGTTTTATCACTTTTCATATCACACCAGCCGACAGCACTATGATCCACATAACAACATCAAATGGGTACTGTCAGAAGAATTTAAACACAAGGCAAACATTGAGGATTATTGGGTTGGTGCATCAGACGAAGCTAAAGTCAGGAAGAGAGTGTTCTCTAGGTTGCCAATAAACATGATCAGGGAGTGTGAAGTCATTCCGGTACCAGACCAGGTGGATGAGGACATGAACGTTGTCCATCTAGATTATGAGGCAGTGAGAGATACTCCGCTTCCACTCCCAGATTGGTCAAAACCAGAGATTGCTGACTTGGACACACTTTCTATTCTAGTCTTGACCTTTACCAGAGCATGGGTTGACAGGCATGTGAGTAGATTGAAGAGTAGGTCAATTGCATTGACTTACAATTTGATGGGAGATCACAGGACACCCATCACCAGCAGGAAGAAACAGATTACATGAGGTCCAGAATCTCGAAGGAAGGAGCCTGTTTAGCCGGAGCCTCCACGAGTTGTAGTTGAGTTACCCACGCCATTGGAGACACGTTCTCCCAGCATACAGGAGGTTTCTTTATTTGCTGATCAAAGGAATGCATTGAATCAGGTGCAAGAGGTACATGAAGATAATCAGCCACCACGGAGAGAGTCAGTTGGCCAGAGCGTCAACGCACCTACTAGAGATGATCAACAAGATGATGAGGGGACTGCTACTGACCCTCAGTTTCAGCAAGAGTTAGAGACGGTTTTAGACGATGATATAGTTTCAGGAGATACTCAGCCACTTGAGGACGATAAGCCTCGCCAGAATGATATAGAAGTTGAACAAGTCTGTGAGGTAGAGGCACAAGAACAATAGCCGTTTGATATACAATATACAGTACTTGATTGGCTCAAAGATAGGATGAGAAGGAGCACCAGTGAAGAGATTGATCCAGTGATAGAAATGGAGGAGTTGTTAAATAGGATCAACGTGCCTCCACAAAAGAAGAGAGCACGAAAGTTTTCAAAGATATCAACCGATGAGGATGGCTCTTGCACCCTTCATATGGCGGTGCCACAGGTTGATTGTGATCAAGATGAGGCAGTGCCAAAAAACTATGTGGTCACAACTTTGGAGTTAGGACGCCCCACAGGTGCACAGATTGTAGAGGAGTGTGATAACTCCTACCACGCCCTCAAGGACAGATTATTTTAAAAGGAAGGAAAGTATAAGAAGTTGAAAAGGGAGCATAAGGCTTTGATAGGATATATGCAGCAGTTGTCTCGTCCTTTTGGGCAAGAGATTCCAGCAATAGAGCTTCCAGCCGAGTTACCTAGAGAGTCAATTAGTGGCTTGTTGGAGTTGGGGAAGATGGCACAGGAGGCAGATAAATGGGTTGCAGGAGTTCGTGCTGAAACAGAAAAGTTCATGGAAGACCTCAGTCATGCTTTCCAGCAGGCTTCCAATATCATGGCACGTATGGAGGCAGTTGATCAGGCCTGGGGTGATGCTTCAGTTTATCAGAGCAAGGTTATTCAGCGTCTTGAGGCATGGAGGCATACTCCTTTGCAGATGTTGATCGATGGAGGAGTCATTCAGGAGAATGATAGATACGACTTCTCTAGGTGGTACTCTTCAGTAGTCATAGGACGTGGTTTCTTTGACGCAGCACAGGCGGATTCGGCTAGAGTACGGAGGGCTATGGCCAATATTATTGATCGGGTCCAGAATACCTTCGAAGCTATATTTGCTAGACGGTTGAATCCCGATGAGGTGACTGCTGATAATTTGAGGAGTAGGCTGGTGCCTTTCTTTTCAGAAGTTTGCAGCCAGGGAGAAGGAAAATGGGAATGCACTACTGGACAATGATCTTCTAGAAGACTAATTGTGGGCATTAATTGCCTTTACTATTTTGGGAGTGAGTGGGAATCTTTGATTCATTTAATGTACCACTCCCCATTCTGGCAGTTTTTAGGGTTAGGGCTGAGGTGGCTTAATCTTAGCCATTCTTTTGATTGTAATCTGAGCTGTCCATTGGACTGAGCCATCTAGAAAAGGGGGAGTCCCCCTCATTTGTAATTCATTAGAATTAGAGACTAGAATCAGATTGGAGATCAGACTAGAGAGTAGAGCAAAGTAGACATTTTGCTTGATAGTTTAGCATAGTTTGGAGGAGAAGGAAAAGTTTTCCTTTGAAAACTTTTGTAAGAGATTGTTGTGTAACACTTTCAATAGATCTATTGATATTTCGATTTCAATTCCAAGTAGCATGTTGGCGTAACAACTAACACCTCTGGAGTAAAAGTTGTTATGAACAGCCTATGTACACTACGCAATGAGTGCTCTTCAAATTAGGAGGGGAAGCTCCCTCGTTGTGCTTTGACAAAAATACTTGCAAAGGGAAATAAGCTAAACTATGTCCTGTCTTTTTGTTTCAGCTGTAGAAGCACAAGGCTTTCTTGAAAGAACTTATACGTTGCAGCTGAGTATTTTCTGGTTTTGCAGATCCACTAACTACAACTAAACTTAATCTATCCAATCTCCTCAGGAAAACAGAGCATGAGGAAACGGAGCAAGGTTTGACTATCTGACGATAAACAAATTCAGATTCTCTACTTGAAGGCAAGGTGGCGCGACTATTATCTCAACCTGAATAAGTTTATTGGGCACAAAATAGATTTAAGAATTTACCATGACAATCTTATGAAACCCTATGTGGCATAACACTTGATCAAAATAGTAAAGACTTCACAAAACAGATTTTATCATCACAATCTCACGAAACCCTATGTGGCATAACCCTTGATTATAATGATAAAGATTCACAAAACAGATTTATCACCGTAATTTCTCGAAACCCTATGTGGCATAACGATTGATCACAATGGTAAAGATACACAAAACAACTTTATCATCACAATCTTTTGAAACCCTATGTGGCATAACAATTGATCACAATGGTAAAGATGTTCAAAACAGATTTATCTAAACTATGGAAAGAATCCACCATTACAATCTCTTGAAACCCTATGTGGCATAACAATTAATCGTAATAGCGAAGAAACATGAACAAATACCAAAAGAGCAATATTGAGGGCAAGGTAGGTGCAACATATATTTCTCTCTCAAGCAAAAGTTATTTACAAATGAGCAAAAGCTCTTATTTATATACATCAAGGTGTAGGGAACCCTAAAATCACCTTTGAGTCATCTACAGTTCTTGCAATGCATGCAAGATTTGCTGCCAAACCCTAATGAAGTAACTATACCTAATCGAAACTACCATCGGGCTAACCTAAACATCTAATCTAAAATGGACAATTGTGCGAAAGCATGCACGCCCTTATTGGAAAGCGCAACCGAAGACTACTCATCGGGCTTAACGTGAAACCCTAAATAAAACTCCAAGTGTAAAGCAAATCCTTCAGAATAGATATAGCATGTGATATAACATCGAAGTTAACTTGAAAGGGTAACACCAAGTTCAACCACTGTGTAATGTCTATCCCCGGTGAGGTGGAACTCAAGTTTACGGCGTATGATCTCGAAAGCAATCAATCCCTCAACTAGATTGTTGACTGCATTTCACTATCTCGGTGCTGCGAGATCATTAAGAATGCTATGCCTGCAGCATATCTCACCAACTGCGGATCTCGAGATCGGTGCCTCGCTTCCTACTCCTTGTTACTTCATCGAACAACACTGACATGACTGTAAGCTAAGTAATCTTACAGCCAACGGTCTCCCCACTAAAAATGGTATGAATGAGTGCCTGGAGCTCTGACTGAACATCGGTAAGCTCTACGTAGGCACCACCCTCGATCTGGTAATGGCACGGTAAGCGAGATACTAGAGTTCTCACAAACCGGAGTGCACTAGTGACGTGCTCTCTACTCTCAGCCAACTTTGATGCTAAAGTGTCTTCTATCTTTGACCTGAAAACCAATTGTGTCTTCCAAGAGTAGATAGCTTCTCTGTCCTCTGCATCTGTGACTACATCATATGCCACACTCAGGTGAGCAATCATAATCTCATCCCGGGGTTTGTTAATAGCCATATCTCGTTCCTCATCCTGAAGACGAAGACGGAGCTCTCGTGCATTGTACCGCAACTAATATAACTCTGTGAGCATAGTACGGCCTCTAGCAACGAACTCCTCCTCCCACTCATCCAAATGCTTGCCATATGCAACCAAGTGATTGAGTTGATTTTGATCTGCTGGAGGCTCAAGCATCAGTGGGAGTGTGTTAATGGCATCTGGTCTATGCACAAGGCTAGAAATATACTGACGAAGCTGTCTAATTTCAGCCTTGAGGGCTGCCTTATCCTCTCCGTCCTTTAGTATTCTATCCCTAGCACTGTCTGTAGCAACTTGTAGAAGATCAACCTGAGTCTGACGTGTGTTGCGACCAAGGTTGACTGTGATAACTTCAAAATCCTGAGATTCCAACTCAGCCAAGTCCTTACCCTGTGGAGGTACGGCAGTTTCAATGACAATCTCCATGTCAGTGTTTCTCTCTACGTGAACCATGTTCTTGACTCTCTTGTCTAGCGCATCCTAGTAAATGTCATCAAAATCGGAATGATTAAGAACATAAGATGGCTGCCTCCTCTTCCTTCCTAGTTGAGCTTCGATCCAAGATTGGTCTTGGCTAATGCTACTAGAAGGGTCTGCACTAGCGACAGGAGGTACTGATGAGAGTGAGTGTGTAGAAGACCCACTGCGAGGTGGAGAGTCTAAATCCAATTCAATGTGAATTGGGGTAGGTGACTGCTCTGGAACTGATGTAGGAACTTGAGGTTGAACCTTAGGTACTGGCAGGCTCTGAACTAACCTC